>JAVIAB010000092.1:189700769-189768269 GCA_032433765.1 Megaustenia siamemsis
TCTAATAGAGAGCAATGAGAACGTTCTAATAGAGAGCAATGAGAACGTTCTAATAGAGAGCAATGAGAACGTTCTAATAGAGAGCAATGAGAACGTTCTAATAGAGAGCAATGAGAACGTTCTAATAGAGAGCAATGAGAACGTTCTAATAGAGAGCAAAGGGAACGTTCTAATAGAGAGTAATGAGAAGGTTCTAATAGAGAGCAAAGGGAACGTTCTAATAGAGAGCAATGAGAACGTTCTAATAGAGAGCAATGAGAACGTTCTAATAGAGAGCAAAGTGAACGTTCTAATAGAGAGCAATGAGAACGTTCTAATAGAGAGCAATGAGAACGTTCTAATAGAGAGCAATGAGAACGTTCTAATAGAGAGCAAAGGGAACGTTCTAATAGAGAGCAATGAGAAGGTTCTAATAGAGAGCAATGAGAACGTTCTAATAGAGAGTAATGAGAACGTTCTAATAGAGAGCAAAGGGAACGTTCTAATAGAGAGCAATGAGAAGGTTCTAATAGAGAGCAATGAGAACGTTCTAATAGAGATGAATGAGAACGTTCTAATAGAGAGCAATGAGAACGTTCTAATAGAGAGCAATGAGAACGTTCTAATAGAGAGCAATGAGAAGGTTCTAATAGAGAGCAATGAGAACGTTCTAATAGAGAGCAAAGGGAACGTTCTAATAGAGAGCAATGACAAGGTTCTAATAGAGAGCAATGAGAACGTTCTAATAGAGAGCAAAGGGAACGTTCTAATAGAGAGCAATGAAAACGTTCTAATAGAGAGCAATGAGAAGGTTCTAATAGAGAGCAATGAGAAGGTTCTAATAGAGAGCAAGGGAACGTTCTAATAGAGAGTAATGAGAAGGTTCTAATAGAGAGCAATGAGAACGTTCTAATAGAGAGCAATGAGAACGTTCTAATAGAGAGCAATGAGAACGTTCTAATAGAGAGTAATGAGAACGTTCTAATAGAGAGCAATGAGAACGTTCTAATAGAGAGCAATGAGAACGTTCTAATAGAGATGAATGAGAACGTTCTAATAGAGAGCAATGAGAACGTTCTAATAGAGAGCAATGAGAACGTTCTAATAGAGAGCAATGAGAACGTTCTAATAGAGAGCAATGAGAAGGTTCTAATAGAGAGCAATGAGAACGTTCTAATAGAGAGCAATGATGACGTTCAATAAAGAGCAATGAGCACGTTCTAATAGAGAGCAATGATGACGTTCTAATAGAGAGCAAAGATGACGTTCTAATAGAGAGCAGTGACGTTTTAATAGAGAGCAAAGATGACGTTCTGATTGAGAGTAATGCGGACGTCCTAATAGAGAGCAATGATGACGTTCTAATAGAGAGCAATGATGACGTTCTAATAGAGAGCAGTGACGTTTTAATAGAGAGCAAAGATGACGTTCTGATAGAGAGTAATGCGGACGTCCTAATAGAGAGCAATGATGACGTTCTAATAGAGAGCAATGATGACGTTCTAATAGAGAGCAATGATGACGTTCTAATAGAGAGCAATGATGACGTTCTAATAGAGAGCAATGATGACGTTCTAATAGAGAGCAATGATGACGTTCTAATAGAGAGCAGTGATGTTTTAATAGAGAGCAAAGATGACGTTCTGATAGAGAGTAATGATGACGTTCTAATAGAGAGCAATGATGACGTTCTAATAGAGAGCAATGATGCCGTTCTAATAGAGAGCAATGATGACGTTCTAATAGAGAGCAATGATGACGTTCTGATAGAAAGCAATGATGACGTTCTGATAGAGAGCAATGATGACGTTCTAATAGAGAGTAATGATGACGTTCTAATAGAGAGCAATGATGACGTTCTGATAGAGAGCAATGATGACGTTCTAATAGAGAGCAATGATGACGTTCTAATAGAGAGCAATGATGACGTTCTGATAGAGAGCAATGATGACGTTCTAATAGAGAGTAATGATGACGTTCTGATAGAGAGCAATGATGACGTTCTAATAGAGAGCAATGATGACGTTCTGATAGAGAGCAATGATGACGTTCTAATAGAGAGCAATGATGACGTTCTGATAGAGAGCAATGATGACGTTCTAATAGAGAGTAATGATGACGTTCTAATAGAGAGCAATGATGACGTTCTAATAGAGAGCAATGATGACGTTCTAATAGAGAGCAAAGATGACGTTCTGATAGAGAGCAATGATGACGTTCTGATAGAGAGCAATGATGACGTTCTAATAGAGAGCAATGATGACGTTCTGATAGAGAGCAATGATGACGTTCTAATAGAGAGCAATGATGACGTTCTAATAGAGAGCAATGATGACGTTCTAATAGAGAGCAATGATGCCGTTCTGATAGAGAGTAATGATGACGTTCTAATAGAGAGCAATGATGACGTTCTGATAGAGAGCAATGATGACGTTCTAATAGAGAGCAATGATGACGTTCTAATAGAGAGCAATGATGACGTTCTAATAGAGAGCAATGATGCCGTTCTGATAGAGAGTAATGATGACGTTCTAATAGAGAGCAAAGATGACGTTCTGATAGAGAGCAAAGATGACGTTCTAATAGAGAGCAAAGATGACGTTCTGATAGAGAGTAATGATGCCGTTCTAATAGAGAGCAAAGATGACGTTCTAATAGAGAGCAAAGATGACGTTCTGATAGAGAGCAAAGATGACGTTCTAATAGAGAGCAAAGATGACGTTCTGATAGAGAGTAATGATGACGTTCTAATAGAGAGCAAAGATGACGTTCTGATAGAGAGCAAAGATGACGTTCTAATAGAGAGCAAAGATGACGTTCTGGTAGAGAGTAATGATGACGTTCTAATAGAGAGCAATGATGACGTTCTGATAGAGAGCAATGATGACGTTCTGATAGAGAGCAATGATGACGTTCTGATAGAGAGCAATGATGCCGTTCTAATAGAGAGCAAAGATGACGTTCTGATAGAGAGCAATGATGACGTTCTAATAGAGAGCAATGATGCCGTTCTAATAGAGAGCAAAGATGACGTTCTGATAGAGAGTAATGATGACGTTCTAATAGAGAGCAATGATGCCGTTCTAATAGAGAGCAAAGATGACGTTCTAATAGAGAGCAATGATGACGTTCTGATAGAGAGCAAAGATGACGTTCTGATAGAGAGCAATGATGACGTTCTAATAGAGAGCAAAGATGACGTTCTGATAGAGAGCAATGATGACGTTCTAATAGAGAGCAAAGATGACGTTCTGATAGAGAGCAATGATGACGTTCTAATAGAGAGCAATGATGACGTTCTAATAGAGAGTAATGATGACGTTCTGATAGAGAGCAATGATGACGTTCTGATAGAGAGCAATGAGAACGTTCTAATAGAGAGCAATGATGACGTTCTAATAGAGAGCAATGATGACGTTCTAATAGAGAGTAATGATGACGTTCTAATAGAGAGCAATGATGACGTTCTAATAGAGAGCAATGATGACGTTCTGATAGAGAGCAAAGATGACGTTCTGATAGAGAGTAATGATGACGTTCTAATAGAGAGCAATGATGACGTTCTAATAGAGAGCAATGATGACGTTCTGATAGAGAGCAAAGATGACGTTCTGATAGAGAGCAATGATGACGTTCTGATAGAGAGCAATGATGACGTTCTGATAGAGAGCAAAGATGACGTTCTGATAGAGAGCAATGATGACGTTCTAATAGAGAGCAATGATGACGTTCTGATAGAGAGCAAAGATGACGTTCTGATAGAGAGTAATGATGACGTTCTAATAGAGAGCAATGATGACGTTCTAATAGCAATGATGACGTTCTAATAGAGAGCAATGATGACGTTCTAATAGAGAGTAATGATGACGTTCTAATAGAGAGCAATGATGACGTTCTAATAGAGAGCAATGATGACGTTCTAATAGAGAGTAATGATGACGTTCTAATAGAGAGCAATGATGACGTTCTAATAGAGAGCAATGATGACGTTCTAATAGAGAGCAATGATGACGTTCTAATAGCAATGATGACGTTCTAATAGAGAGCAATGATGATGTTCTAATAGAGAGCAATGATGACGTTCTGATAGAGAGCAATGATGACGTTCTAATAGAGAGCAATGATGACGTTCTAATAGAGAGCAATGATGACGTTCTAATAGAGAGCAATGATGACGTTCTAATAGAGAGCAATGATGACGTTCTAATAGAGAGCAATGATGACGTTCTAATAGAGAGCAATGATGACGTTCTAATAGAGAGCAATGAGAAGGTTCTAATAGAGAGCAATGATGACGTTCTAATAGAGAGCAATGATGACGTTCTAATAGAGAGCAATGAGAAGGTTCTAATAGAGAGCAATGATGACGTTCTAATAGCAATGATGACGTTCTAATAGAGAGCAATGATGACGTTCTAATAGAGAGCAATGATGATGTTCTAATAGAGAGCAATGATGACGTTCTAATAGAGAGCAATGATGACGTTCTAATAGAGAGCAATGATGACGTTCTAATAGAGAGCAATGATGACGTTCTAATAGAGAGCAATGATGACGTTCTAATAGAGAGCAATGATGACGTTCTAATAGAGAGCAATGATGACGTTCTAATAGAGAGCAATGATGACGTTCTGATAGAGAGCAATGATGACGTTCTGATAGAGAGCAATGATGACGTTCTAATAGAGAGCAATGATGACGTTCTAATAGAGAGCAATGATGACGTTCTAATAGAGAGCAATGATGACGTTCTGATAGAGAGCAATGATGACGTTCTGATAGAGAGCAATGATGATGTTCTAATAGAGAGCATAAGAAGACTGAAGCTGAAGACTGTCGTCGGCGATCTCTTTTTCCCTGTATTATGCCAGTTGTAACCAAGTATTCCAACTTTCCTAAGCTCATGGTGTGCCCACAAAAATGTTGATTGTTTCTTTCTGATGTTTTTTAAGAGCTTCCTTTTTGTGTTGGCCTATTTGAGAATTTCCTTGTTAGACTTTTTTGCTGTCCAGGGAATTTTCAACCTTCTACTGAGAAATCCCATCTTTGTGGCCTTTAATATTCTTTTCATTTGTTTGTCTATTGTCCATGATTGGTTTCCGTAGGACAGAATTGGCTATATATAGCACCGATGAACTCTTTTTCTCACTTCTGTTGACATAGACTTGTTGCATGACACGTTTGACATTTTAGGAAATGTTACTTTGGTCTGAGCCGGTCTGCCTTTTATTTCTGTGGTGCAGACGGGGGGAATAGGTGGAATATTTTGTGAGAAATGTGCAGAATTTAGGGAAGAAAAGACAAGAGGGAAAAAGATACAATACAATTTAAGAGAAAAGTTTGGTATAATGTCAATAACAGAAGTGATAAATAGCTCTAGGCATAAAAAGATGTGGAGAGATGTGATCATCTACGTAAGTCGGTATGTGGAAATTGCTGTTATTGAAGGTTTAACTAAGGGAGACAATGCTGGAAATAAACTGACACTGAAATATTTGGGTTATGTACCTTTAGTTGACCTCTGGCGAGCTTGTGACTAACACGAATCAGTTCAAGGGAAGGGCTATGTTGACAACAACCAGAACAAAATCACAAATAAACAACAAGCAAACAATACTGACAGCTAAAGCAGGAACGAACCACTGTCCGTTTGTATCAGCCAGACAGTCTATCGACAAGTCAAACCTACCACTGTCCGTTTGTATCGGCCAGACAGTCTATCGACAAGTCAAACCTACCACTGTCTGTTTGTATCGGGCAGACAGTCTATCGAGAAGTGCCTTCAAGCTCTACCCATCTTCCTGTCAGTCAATACACAGTTCACACAATCCAACACTACACACAAACAACCAACTTCACAAACACACTAAAAAAGTAAAAAAAAAAAAAGTAAAGTACCCCCGTCACGCCAAGTAGCGTATAGGGAATATGGTGTTAGTGACCATACATTTTACAGACCTTCGGCACATGATTTTTGGGATAATGTGGTCGGTATTACGCCCGTACCGCTTTACTTGCCCAGAAAAAAATCCGGTACCCATTAAAGGCTGGGTGAACCTGGAAGCCGTCGGTTGGGATCGAACCCTACCTCTTGTCCTTTGCAGTCCAGTTCACTAACCACTGAGCTAGCGCGGCTCCCTCACAAACACACGTGGAAAGTTGGAATCCAACTGGCAAAATACAGGGTAGAGAGATCGCGGAAGACAAAGAGAGAAAATACTAGATAGATTGGTGTAATAGCATGGAAAACAGTCAGCAACAGAATTGATCCGACCTACTGTGGATAGAAGATTGTGGATGGACGTGATCGCCTGTATTGCACATGATGATGATGAATGTGACGTCGACGGCCTCTGACCCCGGATGTTAATACCAGCAGTCACCGAGCAAGCATGATTTTTGTTATTCTGTTGGGCATTTTTTCTAAATCTGAGAGCGACTGCTGTTGTTTTTATAGACACAGAAGCCTGTTAGCTGATGCCCTTCGGCCCAATGCCACGTAATATCTGCAGGTATTTCTGAGTTCCCTTGGCGGTTTTGTACAAGGTGTTCCATTTATCAGGTCTTTGAGGAAGTAGAGCTGCTCTGATGTCAGTGAGCTTTGGACAGTCATACAGTTGATGTTCTACTGTTTCATGTGGATGTTCACAGAGTGGACATGCTGGAGTTTGGTTTCGTTGTATTCTCTTGATGAGGTTGTTCAGTGGTACATGACCTGTTCGCAGTCTGAAGGTGGTGGTTTGGTCTCTTCCTTTTAGATAGTTAATGTCGTCATAGGAGATTTGGTCTTGACATTTATTTAAAAAGATCTCTCTCTGTTTTCCTACAGCCCATCATTCAGCCAATCTTCTCTACTGTTGGAGTTTATGATTAAACAACAGTAGTTAACTCTGTTTTAAGCTTTTTCTAAATCTTAAAGCTTCAGTGTTTAACTCTGTTCAATGTGAAAACAGGAGTGCTTGACTCTGTCGAAAACTGGAGTGTTTAACTGTCGATAACTGGAGTGTTCAACTGTCGATAACTGGAGTGTTTAACTGTCTATAACTGGAGTCTTTAACTGTCGATAACTGGAGTGTTTAACTGTCTATAACTGGAGTGTTTAACTGTCTATAACTGGAGTGTTTTAACTGTCGATAACTGGAGTGTTTAACTGTCGATAACTGGAGTGTTTAACTGTCGATAACTGGAGTGTTTAACTGTCTATAACTGGAGTGTTTAACTGTCTATAACTGGAGTGTTTAACTGTCTATAACTGGAGTGTTTAACTGTCGATAACTGGAGTGTTTAACTGTCTATAACTGGAGTGTTTCACTTTGTCGAAAACTGGAGTGTTTAACTGTCTAAAACTGGAATGTTTGACTCTGTTAATAACTTGACTGTACAAAGTTTTAAAACCTGTATTGCACGGTAAAATAATTTTTTCTAACATTTATCATTGGGTTTGTCTTTTTGTTTGATGTGATTTTTATATTGGGAAACTTTATTGTATAACCTTTTGTGATTATTAAATTTGCATTGTGGTGAAATGTTTTATTTGTGAACATAGGTTTCAAGTATTTAAAAACAGATGTGAAGCTGTAACAATGTAGTGTCCTAATGTAGTGAAAAGGTAACAATTTAAGGCTCTAAAGTAGTGAAGCTGTAATAATTTAGGGCTCTAAAGTAGTGAAGCTGTAATAATTTTGGGCTCTAAAGTAGTGAAGCTGTAACAATTTAAGGCTCTAAAGTAGTGAAGCGTGAAGCTGTAACAATTTAAGGCTCTAAAGTAGTGAAGCTGTAACAATTTAGCGCTGTAATGTAGTGAAGCTGTAACAATTTAGGGCTCTAAAGTAGTGAAGCTGTAACAAAACTAACGCTCTAATGTAGTGAAGCTGTAACAATTTAGGGCTCTAAAGTAGTGAAGCTGTAACAATTTAGGGCTCTAAAGTAGTGAAGCTGTAACAATTTAGCGCTCTAATGTAGTGAAGCTGTAACATTTTAGGGCTCTAAAGTAGTGAAGCTATAACAATTTAAGGCTCTAAAGTAGTGAAGCTGTAACAATTTAGGGCTCTAAAGTAGTGAAGCTGTAACAATTTAAGGCTCTAAAGTAGTGAAGCTGTAACAATTTAGGGCTTTAAAGTAGTGAAGCTGTAACAATTTAGGGCTTTAAAGTAGTGAAGCTGTAACAATTTAAGGCTCTAAAGTAGTGAAGCTGTAGCAATTTAGGGCTCTAAAGTAGTGAAGCTGTAACAATTTAAGGCTCTAAAGTAGTGAAGCTGTAACAATTTAGCGCTTAATGTAGTGAAGCTGTAACAATTTAGGGCTTTAATGTAGTGAAGCTGCAACAATTTAGTGCTCTAAAGTAGTGAAGCTGTAACAATTTAGGGCTCTAAAGTAGTGAAGCTGTAACAATTTAAGGCTCTAAAGTAGTGAAGCTGTAACAATTTAGGGCTCTAAAGTAATGAAGCTGTAACAATTTAGGGCTCTAAAGTAGTGAAGCTGTAATAATTTAGGGCTCTAAAGTAGTGAAGCTGTAACAGTTTAGGGCTCTAATGTAGTGAAGCATACAAATCAATTCAGATTTAATATAGTGACGGCTAGAAAATGGAGCAACATAAGTTGTAATAAATAAGAGAAGAAATCCCCCCCCCCCTTTCCATGTTTATGGACAGCACAATAAGAAATCTACCCCATGTTTTGGGACAACTTTGTAAGAAATCCTCCCCATTTTTATTTTGTAACAACTTTGTAAGAAATCCTCCCCATTTTTATTTTGTAACAACTTTGTAAGAAATCCTCCCCATTTTTATTTTGAAACAACTTTGTAAGAAATCCTCCCCATTTTTATTTTGTAACAACTTTGTAAGAAATCCTCCCCATTTTTATTTTGAAACAACTTTGTAAGAAATCCTCCTCATGCTTTCGGACAACTTTGTTAGAAATCTACCCCATGTTTTGGGACAACTTTGTTAGAAATCTACCCCATGTTTTGGGACAACTTTGTTAGAAATCTACCCCATGTTTTGGGACAATTTTGTAAGAAATCTACCCCATGTTTTGGGACAACTTTGTTAGAAATCTACCCCATGTTTTGGGACAACTTTGTTAGAAATCTACCCCATGTTTTGGGACAACTTTGTTAGAAATCTACCCCATGTTTTGGGACAATTTTGTAAGAAATCTACCCCATGTTTTGGGACAACTTTGTAAGAAATCCTCTTCAAGTTTATGGACAACTCTGTAATAAATCCTTCCCATATTTATGGACAAATCTGTAATAAATCCTCCCCATATTTATGGACAACTCTGTAATAAATCCTCCCCATTTTTATGGACAACTCTGTAATAAATACTTCCCATATTTATGGACAACACTGTAATAAATCCTTCCCATATTTATGGACAACTCTGTAATAAATCCTCTCTATGTTTATGGACAACTCTGTAATAAATCCTCCCCATATTTATGGACAACTCTGTAATAAATCCTTCCCATATTTATGGACAACTCTGTAATAAATCCTTCCCATATTTATGGACAACTCTGTAATAAATCCTTCCCATATTTATGGACAACTCTGTAATAAATCCTTCCCATATTTATGGACAACTCTGTAATAAATCCTCTCTGTGTTTATGGACAACTCTGTAATAAATCCTCTCTATGTTTATGGACAACTCTGTAATAAATCCTCCCCATATTTATGGACAACTCTGTAATAAATCCTCTCTATGTTTATGGACAACTCTGTAATAAATCCTCCCCATGTTTATGGACAACTCTGTAATAAATCCTCTCTATGTTTATGGACAACTCTGTAATAAATCCTCTCTATGTTTATGGACAACTCTGTAATAAATCCTCCCCATATTTATGGACAACTCTGTAATAAATCCTCCCCATATTTATGGACAACTCTGTAATAAATCCTCTCTATGTTTATTGATAACTCTGTAAAAAAAATCTGCAAGCAGACTCGACAAGGTGACACAAAGTATGTCAATTTACAAACGTGCAGTCTCGAACTGTTTTGATTCAATCACTGCCAGGCCAAATGTTCTGTGGCAGGAGATCAGCAACTTCTACAATTCTACGTCCGTTCAAGTAATGATATTTCAGTAACAGTGTTACTCCACTTGCACGTTTCACTTTGTGCAACCAGCCAGGCGTTGGCTCCGAAGATGTAAACGTCAGACTCTATAAAGATGACGTTAATGAGAATCTTGTGTTGTGCAATACAATGTCCTAACATGGGCGCTTTCACTATCAGGGGCGGAACTGTGTTTGAATTGATGAGTCAGCTCTTTATTTGGCTGGCGGAGCAGTTTCTTGCACGAAATCCTGGTTTCAGTGTAAGTAAAACAGAAGTAAAGAGCCCCGTTACACCACTTGGCGTATAAAGTTTAGATGTTAGCGACCATAATTTATACATACATAATTTTTGGGGTAATGTGGTCGGTATTACGCCCGTGCCGCTTTACTTTACCAGATAAAAAAAATCCGGAACCCATTTAAGGCTGGATGAACCCGGAAGCCTTCGACCAGGATCGAACCGTACTTAATGTCCTTTGTAGTCCTGTTTGGTTTCAGTATGGTAATGTTTTATTAGATTTTATAATCTGTAACTTCATGTAACTCTAACTTTATTTATAACTTCATTTAACTCTAACTTTGCAAATCTAATATGTAATTCTAGATTCATTTAAGTGTAACTTCACTTAACTTTAACTTCACTTAACTTTAACTTCACTTAACTTTAACTTCACTTAACTTTAACTTCACTTAGCTTTAATTTCACTTAACTTTAACTTCACTTAACTTTAACTTCACTTAGCTTTAACTTCACTTAACTTTAACTTCACTTAACTTTAACTTCACTTAACTTTAACTTCACTTAGCTTTAACTTCACTTAACTTTAACTTCACTAAACTTTAACTTCACTTAACTAATTCTCATCATTCTATCTTCAGGCAAATCTACATTCATTTAACTCTATGTATGTTAGGATCATCATAACCTCACAACGAAGTGCTACCCATACCTGCTCCGATTTCCCCCTCGAAACATCAAGAATATCCAAGCCCACTGACGAGATCACGTTGTGGAAGTACGCAGTAAAAAGGCACGAAAGACATTACCTTATATTTAAAATTCATGGGCTGTGGACAAACAAATGAAAAGACGATTAGAGGCCACAGAGATGAGATTTCTCAGAAAAATGTTGAAAATTCCCTGGACAGATGAAAAGACCAATGATGACATTCTCAAAGAGGCCAACACAAAAAGGGAGCTTCTAAAAAAATGTCAGAAAGAAACAATCAACATTTTTTCTTGCACTTCATGAGAAGAGGAAAGTTGGAATACTTGGTTACAACTGGCAAAATACAGGGAATGAGAGATCGCGGACGACAAAGAGAGAAGATACTAGATAGCTTGGTGTCATAGCATGGAAAACAGTCAACAACAGAATTGATACGATGCACTGTGTATAGAAGATTATGGAAGGACATGATCGTTTACGCCAACCGTTATGGCACATGATAATGGTGATACGTAGAAATCCACTCTTCGGTTCAAGGACATAAACCAGTCATCTTGCAATAAGTGTCAAGTATAAGTTGAATGTAGAAAATAAGCTCTTCTCGTGGCGTTACATCAACATCAATAACAACAATAGGTGTAACTAACAACAATAGGTGTAACTAACAACAATAGTGTAACTAACAACAATAGGTGTAACTAACAACAATAAGTGTAACTAACAACAATAGGTGTAACTAACAACAATAGGTGTAACTAACAACAATAGGTGTAACTAACAACATTAAGTGTAACTAACAACAATAGGTGTAACTAACAACAATAGGTGTAACTAACAACAATAGGTGTAACTAACAACATTAGGTGTAACTAACAACATTAGGTGTAACTAACAACAATAGGTGTACTAACAACATTAGGTGTAACTAACAACATTAGGTGTAACTAACAACATTAAGTGTAACTAACAACAATAGGTGTAACTAACAACATTAGGTGTAACTAACAACAATAAGTATAACTAACAACAATAAGTGTAACTAACAACAATAGGTGTAACTAACAACAATAAGTGTAACTAACAACAATAAGTGTAACTAACAAAAATAGGTGTAACTAACAACAATAGGTGTAACTAACAACAATAAGTGTAACTAACAACAATAAGTGTAACTAACAACAATAAGTGTAACTAACAACAATAGGTGTAACTAACAACAATAGGTGTAACTAACAACAATAAGTGTAACTAACAACAATAAGTGTAACTAACAACAATAGGTGTAACTAACAACAATAGGTGTAATTAACAACAATAGGTGTAATTAACAACAATAAGTGTAACTAACAACAATAGGTGCAACTAACAACAATAGGTGTAACTAACAACAATAGGTGTAACTAACAACAATAGGTGTAACTAACAACAATAGGTGTAACTAACAACAATTAGTGTAACTAACAACAATAGGTGTAACTAACAACAATAAGTGTAACTAACAACAATAGGTGTAACTAACAACAATAGGTGTAACTAACAACAATAGGTGTAACTAACAACAATAGGTGTAACTAACAACAATAAGTGTAACTAACAACAATAGGTATAACTAACAACAATAGGTGTAACTAACAACAATAGGTGTAACTAAGAACAATAAGTGTAACTAATAACAATAGGTGTAACTAACAACAATAGGTATAACTAATAACAATAAGTGTAACTAACAACAATAGGTGTAACTAACAACAATAGGTATAACTAACAACAATAGGTATAATTAACAACAATAGGTGTAACTAACAACAATAGGTGTAACTAACAACATAGGTGTAACTAACAACAATAAGTGTAACTAACAACAATAGGTATAACTAACAACAATAGGTGTAACTAACAACAATAGGTGTAACTAATAACAATAAGTGTAACTAACAACAATAGGTATAACTAACTAGCAGATTTTGAAGTGAAAGACCCCCACCTTTCACCTCCCCTGCTCACACACCCACCAACACACACAATGGTTACACTGACTAAAAAAGAAAGTTGTAACAACTGTGAACAAACCGAGACATTTCGAAATACGACACGTTTTTAACGTCTTTTTGGGGACAGATTATGACCAAGCGCCATCGGAATATTCGAGAAGTCTGCGAAGTCTTTGCTGGTAAATATCTTTACAGAGTCAACACATTTTTATAAAAATCGATTTCTATTTTCCCCTTGATCAAATTATGTCGTCCCTGCTGGAATTTTATGTTTTTCTTTTTCGCTTTAACAAGAACTTTGCTTTCAAAATGTTGACTAAGAGCTTTCCACTTCTCAACATCCTAAATGAACAGATCGCCCTGTCACTGAACTGGTTTGGCTTTTCTTTTATTTCTTGGACAATTCTTTTGGTTGCTGGGGGAAAAGGTAATCTATGCTGGAACAGGAAGTTAATAAACTATTGAACATCCAACGAATTTAATTTGTTTTTACCTTTCAAATAACAAGAGTTATGGACCTTAGTGACTAATTATTGCCGACTGAAATTCAACTGTGGCACTACAAGTTTGTTCTGTGGCCAATTTAAATTGTTTGTTGTATTTGGTTTGTTCTGTGTCAAATTTAAATTGTTTGTTGTATTTGGTTTGTTTTGTGGCAAATTTAAATTGTTTGTTGTATTTGGTTTGTTCTGTGTCGAATTTAAACTGTTTGTTGTGTTTTGTTTGTTCTCTGTCATTGTAACAAGTTCGCTGTAATTTAGATCTGGCGCATGCTAAGTCTAACGTGATTGATGTCATCTGATTTTGATCGACGCTAGATCTGGTTGACGCTATCTCATTAACGTCACATTAACTTCTCATTAACGTCACTTTAACGTCACATTAATGTCGCATTAACGCCTCATTTACGTCCCATTAACGTCTCCTTATCGGCAGGTTAACGTCTCATTCATATCATATTAGCGTCACCTTAACGTCACATTAACGTCACAGTGTGATAAATGTCCATCATCCTCTATGTGACTTCGTCTGCTGCCTTATTGCTGCGCCATTCTGCTGTGTCTGCTGTCGTAAACAAAGTGTTGCTATAACGACCATCAGTGGATAACTCTGTAGCAGAGTCAGAAAGATAATAGTCAAAGGGAGATAATCGATAACAAGATGAATAAGCAAGGAAGAAAATGCAAGACAGGGACAGTAAATAGAGAATCGGATACACGGGGAAGAAATCACGCGACAACCGTGCAAGAAAGGGAGTAGAAAGGGAACATGCCAAGAAAGGGAAAATGTGAAAAGGATGCTAGAATTATAGGATATGTGGAACGAGATAACAAGTTGGTCGTTGGTGAATTCGGTGTTCCGGATTCTGTCCAAGCAGTTCCGTTGTGGGTGCGACTAGAGGGAAAGGAAACATCAACCAACGATTAGGTCTAGCAATGAACCAAGGATGATGGTTTCAGATAGATTCTGTACAAGCAGTTCCGTTGTGGGTGCGACTAGAGGGAAAGGAAACACCAACCAAAGATTAAGTGTAGGTCCAGCAATGAACCAAGGATGAGGTTTTTAGATAGATTCTGTTCAGCGAATTCGATAGAGAAAAAATACCCCAGAGAATGGATAACGATATGAGTCAGTTGTGTCTTGTAAGAGAAGATTATGTGACTCTTCAAAGTTGACGGTGTTTTGATCTGATGAATGTTCTATGTTCTTGTTCCATGTTTGCTACATTAAAAACAAGTAAAGAGCCCCGTCACACCAAATGGCGTATTGGGAATATTGTGTTAGTGACCATAATTTTTATAGACATTCGGCACATGATTTTGGGGCAATGTGGTCGGTATTACGCTCGTGCCGTTTTACTTTCCCAAACAAAAAACCGGTACCCATTTTCTATCTATCTATTGACCTTTCGAGCCGTAGCCGGCCCATAGGGCGTAGACCAAGATACTCCTTTTCTTATCTGAATGTGTGTTCTAGCAGTTTTCAATTCTTTTAAAGACATTTTATCAAATCTCGCCATTTGTCTTTGTTCTGTGCAAGCAGCTCTATCTCATTGAGGGAGCCGAATCCTGCTGCTCTTGCCTCTCTCAATAATGTTCTTCTCAGTGTCTCCCTGGGTCTTCCTCTTTTTCTCTTACCTGTTGTTTCCCATATGAGGGCTTGCTTTGCTATTCGGTTGTTATCTCTTCTCATCACATGTCAAACATGGTACCAATTTAAGACTGGGTAAACCCGGGCAAATCCAAACATCGGATGGGAGATGCACCACGGAAATAAAAAGCAGAATAGCTCAGGACAAAATAGCATTTCAGAAAATGAAAAATATCTTATGCAACAAATCTATGTCAATAGAAATAAGAAAGAGACTTCATCGGTGCTATATAGAACCAATTCTGACCTGTGGAAGCGAATCATGGACAGTAGACAAACAAATGAAAAGACGATTAGAGGCCACAGAGATGGGATTTCTCAGAAGAATGTTGAAAGTTCCCTGGACAGATAAAAAGACCCATGAGGAAGTTCTCAAAGAAGCCAACACAAAAGGCAGCTCTTAAAAAACATCAGAAAGAAACAATCAACATTTTTGTGGGCACACCATGAGAATAGGAAAGTTGGAATACTTGGTTACAACTGGCAAAATAAAAGGAAAGAGATCGTGGACGACAAAGAGAGAAAATACTGGATAGCTTGGTGTCATGGAATGGAAAATAGCCAACAACAGAGCTGATAAGATGCACTGTAGATAGAAGATTGTGGAAGGACATGATCGCCTACGCCAACCGGTATGGTACATAATGATGATGAAACCCGGAAGCCGTCGATCAAGATCGAACCCGCCCTCTTGTCCTTTGTAGTCCAGTTCACTAACTACTGAGCTATCGCGGCTCCCTTGCAGGGTATTTCAGAGATAGTGAGGTGTGTTGGGTATTTTAGAGATAGTGAGGTGTGTTGGGTATTTTAGAGATAGTGAGGACTGTTGGGTATTTTAAAGATAGTGAGGTGTGTTGGGTATTTCAGAGATAGTGAGGTGTGTTGGGTATTTCAAAGATAGTGAGGTGCTTTGGGTATTTCAAAGATAGTGAGGTGTGTTGGGTATTTCAGAGATAGTGAGGTGTGTTGGGTATTTTAGAGATAGTGAGGACTGTTGGGTATTTTAAAGATAGTGAGGTGTGTTGGGTATTTCAGAGATAGTGAGGTGTGTTGGGTATTTCAAAGATAGTGAGGTGCTTTGGGTATTTCAAAGATAGTGAGGTGTGTTGGGTATTTCAGAGATAGTGAGGTGTGTTGGGTATTTCAGAGATAGTGAGGTGTGTTGGTATTTCAAAGATAGTGAGGTGTGTTGGGTATTTCAGAGATAGTGAGGTGTGTTGGGTATTTCAGAGATAGTGAGGTGTGTTGGGTATTTTAGAGATAGTGAGGACTGTTAGGTGCTTGAGAGATAGGACTGTTGGGTGTTTTAGAGATAGTGAGAACTCTTGGGTATTTAAGAACTAGTGAGATGTATTGGGTATTTCAGAGATAGTGAGGACTGTTGGGTATTTTAAAGATAGTGAGGTGTGTTGGGTATTTCAGAGATAGTGAGGTGTGTTGGGTATTTCAAAGATAGTGAGGTGCTTTGGGTATTTCAAAGATAGTGAGGTGTGTTGGGTATTTCAGAGATAGTGAGGTGTGTTGGGTATTTCAGAGATAGTGAGGTGTGTTGGGTATTTCAAAGATAGTGAGGTGTGTTGGGTATTTCAGAGATAGTGAGGTGTGTTGGGTATTTCAGAGATAGTGAGGTGTGTTGGGTATTTCAAAGATAGTGAGGTGTGTTGGGTATTTCAAGATAGTGAGGTGTGTTGGGTATTTCAAAGATAGTGAGGTGCGTTGGGTATTTCAAAGATAGTGAGGTGTGTTGGGTATTTCAGAGATAGTGAGGTGTGTTGGGTATTTCAGAGATAGTGAGGTGTGTTGGGTATTTCAAAGATAGTGAGGTGTGTTGGGTATTTCAAAGATAGTGAGGTGTGTTGGGTATTTCAGAGATAGTGAGGTGTGTTGGGTATTTCAGAAATAGTGAGGTGTATTGGGTGTTTGAAAGATAGTGAGAACTGTTGGATATTTCAGAGATAGTTATGTGTGTTGAGTATTTCAGAGATAGTGAGGTGTGTTGGGTGTTTGAAAGATAGTGAGAACTGTTGGGTATTTCAGAGATAGTGAGGTGTGTTGGGTATTTCAGAGATAGTGAGGACTGTTGGGTATTTCAGAGATAGTGAGGACTGTTGGGTATTTCAGATATATGAGGTATGTTAGATATTCCAGAGACAATTATTGTTGATCCAGGTTGAAGACAAGTTGTAACCCAGACCTGTTGTAACCGTAACCCAGACCTGTTGTAACCCAGACCTGTTGTAACCCAGACCTGTTGTAACCCAGACCTGTTGTAACCCAAACCTGTTGTAACCCAGACCTGTTGTAACCCAGACCTGTTGTAACCCAGACCTGTTGTAACCCAGACCTGTTGTAACCCAAACCTGTTGTAACCCAGACCTGTTGTAACCCAAACCTGTTGTAACCCAGACCTGGTGTAACCCAACCTGTTGTAACCCAGACCTGTTGTAACCCAGACCTGTTGTAACCCAAACCTGTTGTAACCCAGACCTGTTGTAACCCAGACCTGTTGTAACCCAGACCTGTTGTAACCCAGACCTGTTGTAACCCAAACCTGTTGTAACCCAAACCTGTTGTAACCCAAACTGTTGTAACCCAGACCTGTTGTAACCCAGACCTGTTGTAACCCAGACGTGTTGTAACCCAGACCTGTTGTAACCCAGACCTGTTGTAACCCAGACCTGTTGTAACCCAGACCTGTTGTAACCCAGACCTGTTGTAACCCAGACCTGTTGTAACCCAGACCTGTTGTAACCCAGACCTGTTGTAAAGAACTTCACTAAATTGAGGGTCTTTATGTTTTGATAAGAGCGGCGGTGACAACTCCACGAAGTTCACTCAAACATAAACAGTTTGATTGCAGAAAGTCTGTATAGAAAGAAATCCCAGAGTGAGATGGACAGACAACATCATCATGTTTATTACCGGTATGTGTAGGCGATCATATCTTTCCACAATCATCTATCCACAGTGCATTGTATCAATTCTGTTGTTGACTGTTTTCCATGCAATGACACCAAGCTATCTACTCTTTGTCGACCGCGATCTCTTTTTTCGTGTATTATACCAGTTGTAACTAAATATTCCAACTTTCCTCTTCTCATGAAGTGCCAGAAAAAATGTTGATTGTTGCTTTCTGATGTTTCTTAGGAGCTCCCTTTTTGTGTTGGCTTCTTTGAGGATGTTCTCTTTGATCTTTTTAGCTGTCGAGGAAACATTAAAAATTCCAATGAGAAATCTCATCTCTGTGGCCTCTAACCGTCTTTTTATTTGTTTGCTTACTGTCCGTGATGGAAAGACAACATCAAATGACAATGAGTGAAGCCGTCAAAATGGTCAGAAGCAAAACTTTGTATCTCCCTCAACACCCGAACGGGTACAAGAGGATGTGAAGTGGGGGGGGGGGGGGGGGGGGGGAGAGAGAGAGAGAGAGAGAGAGAGAGAGAGAGAGAGAGAGAGAATGTAAAAAAAAAAAACATAACTGAGGTAGTATAGATATCGGCAACAATATCATTTTGTTTTAATTATACAATCGAATGACAGCTAAAAAGACCAACGAGGAAGTTCTCAAAGAGGCCAACACAAAAGGGGAGCTCCTAAAAAACATAAGAAAGAAACAATCAACATTTTTCGGCAAAACATGAGAAGAGAAAAGTTGGAATACTTGGTTACAACTGGCAAAATAGAAGGAAAGAGAGATCGTGGGCGACAAAGAGAGAAAATACTGGATAGCTTGGTGTAATGACATGACAAATAGTCAACAACAGAACTAATACAATGCACTGTAGATAGAAGATTGTGGAAGGACATGATAGCCTACGCCAACCGGTATGGCACTTGATGATGATGCAATGGAATAAATTGTCGTGTGTTTTCTGTACTAGAAAGTCACAAAGGTTAAACTATAGACATCTGCTGCAGTTATTGAAGTCTGTATTGATATAACTGCAATAGAGTTCTATAACAGGTGACCTTGATACTTGACCTATGACAATTGAAAGCTGGCTGTTGTCGATCTTCGCTTTTTAATAAGTTTTATACATGACTTTGTTGAGCAGCTTCAATAAAGGTTTATTTTCTTGTTTCTTTGTTGTTAACATCAACATCACTGCACACCGGATTAACCCATAGGTGCTCCGAAATTCCCCTTGAGAATATCGAGAATCGTGGCACACGTGTACGAACTCTGTAGCACGCTCTGGGATCAAAGGTGTGGGTAGTTTTTCGGACAATTGTTCCCGGTCAGCGCCATATTTATGACTTTGCCTTTTCGATTTTAACTGCCAAGGGATCTTTATCTGTGCGAGTGCTCTCGCGACTTCCTGTTTATTTTGCAGCTATCCGATAGGGCTAGGTATCGGATCTCACTACCTAAGAGATCAGGGGAGGTAAGGTCATAAATAACCAGGATTTAATTTTTCCTATTTTGAACTGAAGTCTTAAAACAACTAAAAATAAAAAGAGAACTACTAAACACAATTCAAACAAGACAAATGCGATTTTTGAGCCATGTTAAAAGACACAACAGCCTACTAAAAGTAATCCTAGAGGGGAAAATACAAGGTAAAATAGGCGGAGGCAGACCAAGACTAACATGGACGCGTAACATCAAAAGATGGACAAATCAGCCTATGACAACCTGCACCATCAAAGCAAGAGACAGAACAGAATGGCGCTCCATGGTAGACTACCTTCGATGCGGAGACGGCACTCTATGATGATGATAATGATGATGATGATGATGATAATGATGATGATGATAATGATGATGATAATGATGATCATTGAACAATCACCACCGCTTCTGGTGACCTTTGAACCCGGGTCCTTTATGTACTGAGGCCGACGTGAACCCGGGTCCTTCATGTCCTGAGGCCGACGTCCTACCTCTAGATTGCCCCCTTCCCCAAACACCCCCCCCCCCCCCTTTCAAATGCCGATTCTGCTTGATATAGAAAAGACAACTCTTGCAGACGGATCAACAAGGCACATTTATGTTGTAGAACCACGTTGTAGGATCACGTCGTTTTATTTTGTGTCTATTAAGCTCTAACCTTGGCTTCATTTCACTTTGAAAATTGAGAGAAAGTGGAAATCTCTATACGATGTACATTGTTACAAGCAGAGAAAGTGGAAATCTCTATACGATGTACATTGTTACAGGCAGAGAAAGTGGAAATCTATATACGATGTAGATTGTTACAGGCAGAGAAAGTGGAAATCTCTATACGATGTACATTGTTACAAGCAGAGAAAGTGGAAATCTCTATACGATGTACATTGTTACAGGCAGAGAAAGTTTAAATCTATATACGATGTACATTGTTACAGGCAGAGAAAGTGGAAATCTCTATACGATATACATTGTTACAAGCAGAGAAAGTGGAAATCTCTATACGATGTACATTGTTACAATCAGAGAAAGTGGAAATCTCTATACGATGTACATTGTTACAATCAGAGAAAGTGGAAATCTCTATAAGTTGTAAACTGTTACGAGCAGAGATTCCTTAATATCAGTGATACAACACCGACGATGGGCGATTGAGAGACATCCTTATCATGTCACTGGTAGTCGGTGATTGAGTGATATTTCAAAGAAACCACTGGTAATGACTAGCAAGTAATATCTCTGGCAATCCACAGCTAAAATCATATAATTCACAATAACTACAAAACACTAGACCAGAGCCAGAATCATATCTCTCACAATAACTACAGAACACTAGACCAGAGCTAGAATCATATCTCTCACAAGAACTACAGAACACTAGACCAGAACTTGAATCATATCTCTCACATGAACTACAGAACACTAGACCAGAGCTAGAATCATATCTCTCACAAGAACTACAGAACACTAGACCAGAGCTAGAATCATATCTCTCACAAGAACTACAGAACACTAGACCAGAGCTAGAATCATATCTCTCACATGAACTACAGAACACTAGACCAGAGCTAGAATCATATCTCTCACATGAACTACAGAACACTAGACCAGAACTTGAATCATATCTCTCACATGAACTACAGAACACTAGACCAGAGCTAGAATCATATCTCTCACAAGAACTACAGAACACTAGACCAGAACTTGAATCATATCTCTCACATGAACTACAGAACACTAGACCAGAGCTAGAATCATATCTCTCACAAGAACTACAGAACACTAGACCAGAGCTAGAATCATATCTCTCACATGAACTACAGAACACTAGACCAGAGCTAGAATCATATCTCTCACATGAACTACAGAACACTAGACCAGAGCCAGAATCATATCTCTCACATGAACTACAGAACACTAGACCAGAGCTAGAATCATATCTCTCACAAGAACTACAGAACACTAGACCAGAGCTAGAATCATATCTCTCACAAGAACTACACAACACTAGACTAGAGCTAGAATCATATCTCTCACAAGAACTACACAACACTAGACTAGAGCCAGAATCATATCACTCACATGAACTACACAACACTAGACCAGAGATAGAATCATATCTCTCACAAGAACTACAGAACACTAGACTAGAGCTAGAATCATATCTCTCACAAGAACTACAGAACACTAGACCAGAGCTAGAATCATATCACTCACAAGAACTACAGAACACTAGACCAGAGCTAGAATCATTTCTCTCACAAGAACTACAGAACACTAGACCAGAGCCAGAATCATATCTCTCACATGAACTACACAACACTAGACCAGAGCTAGAATCATATCTCTCACATGAAGTACAGAACACTAGACCAGAGCTAGAATCATATCTCTCACATGAAGTACAGAACACTAGACTAGAGCTAGAATCATATCTCTCACATGAAGTACAGAACACTAGACCAGAGCCAGAATCATATCACTCACAAGAACTACAGAACACTAGACTAGAGCTAGAATCATATCTCTCACAAGAACTACAGAACACTAGACCAGAGCTAGAATCATATCACTCACAAGAACTACAGAACACTAGACTAGAGCTAGAATCATATCTCTCACATGAACTACAGAACACTAGACCAGAGCTAGAATCATATCTCTGACAAGAACTACAGAACACTAGACCAGAGCTAGAATCATATCTCTGACAAGAACTACAGAACACTAGACCAGAGCTAGAATCATATCTCTGACAAGAACTACACAACACTAGACTAGAGCTAGAATCATATCTCTGACAAGAACTACAGAACACTAGACCAGAGCTAGAATCATATCTCTCACATGAACTACAGAACACTAGACCAGAGCTAGAATCATATCTCTCACATGAACTACAGAACACTAGACCAGAGCTAGAATCATATCTCTCACATGAACTACAGAACACTAGACCAGAGCTAGAATCATATCTCTCACAAGAACTACAGAACACTAGACTAGAGCTAGAATCATATCTCTCAAATGAACTACACAAAACTAGACCAGAAGTAGAATCATATCTCTCACATGAACTACACAACACTAGACCAGTGCCAGAATCATATCTCACACAAGAACTACAGAACACTAGACTAGAGCTAGAATCATATCTCTCACAAGAACTACAGAACACTAGACCAGAGCTAGAATCATATGTCTCACATGAACTACAGAACACTAGACCAGAGATAGAATCATATGTCTCACATGAACTACAGAACACTAGACTAGAGCTAGAATCATATCACTCACAAGAACTACAGAACACTAGACCAGAGTCAGAATCATATCTCTCACAAGAATTACAGAACACTAGACCAGAGCTAGAATCATATCACTCACAAGAACTACACAACACTAGACCAGAGCTAGAATCATATCACTCACAAGAACTACAGAACACTAGACCAGAGCTAGAATCATATCACTCACAAGAACTACAGAACACTAGACCAGAGTCAGAATCATATCTCTCACATGAACTGCAGAACACTAGACTAGAGCTAGAATCATATCTCTCACAAGAACTACAGAACACTAGACTAGAGCTAGAATCATATCTCTCACAAGAACTACAGAACACTAGACCAGAGCTAGAATCATATCTCTCACATGAACTACAGAACACTAGACCAGAGCTAGAATCATATCTCTCACATGAACTACAGAACACTAGACCAGAGCTAGAATCATATCTCTCGCAAGAACTACAGAACACTAGACTAGAGCTAGAATCATATCTCTCACATGAACTACAGAACACTAGACCAGAGCTAGAATCATATCTCTCACAAGAACTACAGAACACTAGACTAGAGCCAGAATCATATCTCTCACAAGAACTACAGAACACTAGACTAGAGCTAGAATCATATCTCTCACAAGAACTACAGAACACTAGACTATAGCCAGAATCATATCTCTCACAAGAACTACAGAACACTAGACTAGAGCTAGAATCATATCTCTCACAAGAACTACAGAACATGAGGCCAGAGCTAGAATCATATCTCTCACAAGAACTACAGAACACTAGACTAGAGCTAGAATCATATCACTTACAAAAACTACAGAATACTAGACTAGAGCTAGAATCATATCTCTCACAAGAACTACAGAACACTAGACTATAGCCAGAATCATATCTCTCATATGAACTACAGAACACTAGACCAGAGCTAGAATCATATCTCTCATATGAACTACAGAACACTAGACTAGAGCTAGAATCATATCTCTCACATGAACTACAGAACACTAGACTAGAGCTAGAATCATATCTCTCATATGAACTACACAACACTAGACTAGAGCTAGAATCATATCTCTCATATGAACTACAGAACACTAGACTAGAGCTAGAATCATATCTCTCACATGAACTACAGAACACTAGACCAGAGCTAGAATCATATCTCTCGCAAGAACTACAGAACACTAGACTAGAGCTAGAATCATATCTCTCACAAGAACTACAGAACACTAGACCAGAGCTAGAATCATATCTCTCACATGAACTACAGAAACACTAGACCAGAAGTAGAATCATATCTCTCACAAGAACTACACAACACTAGACCAGAGCTAGAATCATATCTCTCACAAGAACTACAGAACACTAGACCAGAGCTAGAATCATATCTCTCACATGAACTACAGAACACTAGACCAGAGCTAGAATCATATCTCTCACATGAACTACAGAACACTAGACCAGAAGTAGAATCATATCTCTCACAAGAACTACACAACACTAGACTAGAGCTAGAATCATATATCTCACATGAACTACAGAACACTAGACCAGAGCTAGAATCATATCTCTCACAAGAACTACAGAACACTAGACTAGAGACAGAATCATATCTCTCACAAGAACTACAGAACACTAGACTAGAGCTAGAATCATATCTCTCACAAGAACTACAGAACACTAGACTAGAGCTAGAATCATATCTCTCACATGAACTACACAACACTAGACTAGAGCCAGAATCATATCTCTCACATGAACTACAGAACACTAGACCAGAGCTAGAATCATATCTCTCACAAGAACTACAGAACACTAGACCAGAGCTAGAATCATATCTCTCACAAGAACTACACAACACTAGACTAGAGCTAGAATCATATCTCTCACAAGAACTACACAACACTAGACCAGAGCCAGAATCATATCACTCACATGAACTACACAACACTAGACCAGAGCTAGAATCATATCTCTCACAAAAACTACAGAACACTAGACTAGAGCTAGAATCATATCTCTCACAAGAACTACAGAACACTAGACCAGAGCTAGAATCATATCACTCACATGAACTACACAACACTAGACCAGAGCCAGAATCATATTACTCACATGAACTACACAACACTAGACCAGAGCTAGAATCATATCTCTCACAAGAACTACAGAACACTAGACTAGAGCTAGAATCATATCTCTCACAAGAACTACAGAACACTAGACCAGAGCTAGAATCATATCACTCACAAGAACTACAGAACACTAGACCAGAGCTAGAATCATATCTCTCACAAGAAGTACAGAACACTAGACCAGAGCTAGAATCATATCTCTCACATGAAGTACAGAACACTAGACTAGAGCTAGAATCATATCTCTCACATGAAGTACAAAACACTAGACCAGAGCCAGAATCATATCACTCACAAGAACTACAGAACACTAGACTAGAGCTAGAATCATATCTCTCACAAGAACTACAGAACACTAGACCAGAGCTAGAATCATATCACTCACAAGAACTACAGAACACTAGACTAGAGCTAGAATCATATCTCTCACATGAACTACAGAACACTAGACCAGAGCTAGAATCATATCTCTGACAAGAACTACAGAACACTAGACCAGAGCTAGAATCATATCTCTGACAAGAACTACAGAACACTAGACCAGAGCTAGAATCATATCTCTGACAAGAACTACACAACACTAGACTAGAGCTAGAATCATATCTCTGACAAGAACTACAGAACAGTAGACCAGAGCTAGAATCATATCTCTCACATGAACTACAGAACACTAGGCCAGAGCTAGAATCATATCTCGCACAAGAACTACAGAACACTAGACTAGAGCTAGAATCATATCTCTCACATGAACTACACAACACTAGACCAGAAGTAGAATCATATCTCTCACATGAACTACACAACACTAGACCAGTGCCAGAATCATATCTCACACAAGAACTACAGAACACTAGACTAGAGCTAGAATCATATCTCTCACATGAACTACAGAACACTAGACCAGAGCTAGAATCATATCTCTCACATGAACTACAGAACACTAGACCAGAGCTAGAATCATATCTCTCACATGAACTACAGAACACTAGACCAGAGCTAGAATCATATCTCTCACAAGAACTACAGAACACTAGACTAGAGCTAGAATCATATCTCTCAAATGAACTACACAAAACTAGACCAGAAGTAGAATCATATCTCTCACATGAACTACACAACACTAGACCAGTGCCAGAATCATATCTCACACAAGAACTACAGAACACTAGACTAGAGCTAGAATCATATCTCTCACAAGAACTACAGAACACTAGACCAGAGCTAGAATCATATGTCTCACATGAACTACAGAACACTAGACCAGAGCTAGAATCATATGTCTCACATGAACTACAGAACACTAGACTAGAGCTAGAATCATATCACTCACAAGAACTACAGAACACTAGACCAGAGTCCGAATCATATCTCTCACAAGAACTACAGAACACTAGACCAGAGCTAGAATCATATCACTCACAAGAACTACACAACACTAGACCAGAGCTAGAATCATATCACTCACAAGAACTACAGAACACTAGACCAGAGCTAGAATCATATCACTCACAAGAACTACAGAACACTAGACCAGAGTCAGAATCATATCTCTCACATGAACTGCAGAACACTAGACTAGAGCTAGAATCATATCTCTCACAAGAACTACAGAACACTAGACTAGAGCTAGAATCATATCTCTCACAAGAACTACAGAACACTAGACCAGAGCTAGAATCATATCTCTCACATGAACTACAGAACACTAGACCAGAGCTAGAATCATATCTCTCACATGAACTACAGAACACTAGACCAGAGCTAGAATCATATCTCTCGCAAGAACTACAGAACACTAGACTAGAGCTAGAATCATATCTCTCACATGAACTACAGAACACTAGACCAGAGCTAGAATCATATCTCTCACAAGAACTACAGAACACTAGACTAGAGCCAGAATCATATCTCTCACAAGAACTACAGAACACTAGACTAGAGCTAGAATCATATCTCTCACAAGAACTACAGAACACTAGACTATAGCCAGAATCATATCTCTCACAAGAACTACAGAACACTAGACTAGAGCTAGAATCATATCTCTCACAAGAACTACAGAACATTAGGCCAGAGCTAGAATCATATCTCTCACAAGAACTACAGAACACTAGACTAGAGCTAGAATCATATCACTTACAAAAACTACAGAATACTAGACTAGAGCTAGAATCATATCTCTCACAAGAACTACAGAACACTAGACTATAGCCAGAATCATATCTCTCATATGAACTACAGAACACTAGACCAGAGCTAGAATCATATCTCTCATATGAACTACAGAACACTAGACTAGAGCTAGAATCATATCTCTCACATGAACTACAGAACACTAGACTAGAGCTAGAATCATATCTCTCATATGAACTACACAACACTAGACTAGAGCTAGAATCATATCTCTCATATGAACTACAGAACACTAGACTAGAGCTAGAATCATATCTCTCACATGAACTACATAACACTAGACCAGAGCTAGAATCATATCTCTCGCAAGAACTACAGAACACTAGACTAGAGCTAGAATCATATCTCTCACAAGAACTACAGAACACTAGACCAGAGCTAGAATCATATCTCTCACATGAACTACAGAACACTAGACCAGAAGTAGAATCATATCTCTCACAAGAACTACACAACACTAGACCAGAGCTAGAATCATATCTCTCACAAGAACTACAGAACACTAGACCAGAGCTAGAATCATATCTCTCACATGAACTACAGAACACTAGACCAGAGCTAGAATCATATCTCTCACATGAACTACAGAACACTAGACCAGAAGTAGAATCATATCTCTCACAAGAACTACACAACACTAGACTAGAGCTAGAATCATATATCTCACATGAACTACAGAACACTAGACCAGAGCTAGAATCATATCTCTCACAAGAACTACAGAACACTAGACTAGAGCCAGAATCATATCTCTCACAAGAACTACAGAACACTAGACTAGAGCTAGAATCATATCTCTCACAAGAACTACAGAACACTAGACTAGAGCTAGAATCATATCTCTCACATGAACTACACAACACTAGACTAGAGCTAGAATCATATCTCTCACATGAACTACACAACACTAGACCAGAGCTAGAATCATATCTCTCACATGAACTACACAACACTAGACTAGAGCTAGAATCATATCTCTCACATGAACTACACAACACTAGACTAGAGCTAGAATCATATCTCTCACATGAACTACACAACACTAGACTAGAGCTAGAATCATATCTCTCACATGAACTACACAACACTAGACCAGAGCTTGAATCATATCTCTCACATGAACTACACAACACTAGACCAGAGCTTGAATCATATCTCTCACAAGAACTACAGAACACTTGACCAGAACTAGAATCATTTTTCTCACATGAACTACAGAACATTAGACCAGAACTTGAATCATATCTCTTACATGAACTACACAACACTTTACCAGAGCTAGAATCATATCTCTCATATGAACTACAGAACATTAGACCAGAACTTGAATCATATCTCTTACATGAACTACACAACACTAGACTAGAGCTAGAATCATATCTCTCATATGAACTACAGAACACTAGACCAGAGCTAGAATCATATCTCTCGCAAGAACTACAGAACACTAGACTAGAGCTAGAATCATATCTCTCACAAGAACTACAGAACACTAGACCAGAGCTAGAATCATATCTCTCACATGAACTACAGAACACTAGACCAGAAGTAGAATCATATCTCTCACAAGAACTACACAACACTAGACCAGAGCTAGAATCATATCTCTCACAAGAACTACAGAACACTAGACCAGAGCTAGAATCATATCTCTCACATGAACTACAGAACACTAGACCAGAGCTAGAATCATATCTCTCACATGAACTACAGAACACTAGACCAGAAGTAGAATCATATCTCTCACAAGAACTACACAACACTAGACTAGAGCTAGAATCATATATCTCACATGAACTACAGAACACTAGACCAGAGCTAGAATCATATCTCTCACAAGAACTACAGAACACTAGACTAGAGCCAGAATCATATCTCTCACAAGAACTACAGAACACTAGACTAGAGCTAGAATCATATCTCTCACAAGACTACAGAACACTAGACTAGAGCTAGAATCATATCTCTCACATGAACTACACAACACTAGACTAGAGCTAGAATCATATCTCTCACATGAACTACACAACACTAGACCAGAGCTAGAATCATATCTCTCACATGAACTACACAACACTAGACTAGAGCTAGAATCATATCTCTCACATGAACTACACAACACTAGACTAGAGCTAGAATCATATCTCTCACATGAACTACACAACACTAGACTAGAGCTAGAATCATATCTCTCACATGAACTACACAACACTAGACCAGAGCTTGAATCATATCTCTCACATGAACTACACAACACTAGACCAGAGCTTGAATCATATCTCTCACAAGAACTACAGAACACTTGACCAGAACTAGAATCATTTTTCTCACATGAACTACAGAACATTAGACCAGAACTTGAATCATATCTCTTACATGAACTACACAACACTTTACCAGAGCTAGAATCATATCTCTCATATGAACTACAGAACATTAGACCAGAACTTGAATCATATCTCTTACATGAACTACACAACACTAGACTAGAGCTAGAATCATATCTCTCATATGAACTACAGAACACTAGACCAGAGCTAGAATCATATCTCTCATATGAACTACAGAACACTAGACCAGAGCTAGAATCATATCTCTCATATGAACTACAGAACACTAGACCAGAGCTAGAATCATATCTCTCACATGAACTACAGAACACTAGACTAGAGCTAGAATCATATCTCTCACAAGAACTACAGAACTCTAGACTAGAGCTAGAATCATATCCCTCATATGAACTACAGAACACTAGACCAGAGCTAGAATCATATCTCTCACATGAACTACAGAACACTAGACCAGAGCTAGAATCATATCTCTCATATGAACTACAGAACACTAGACCAGAGCTAGAATCATATCTCTCACATGAACTACAGAACACTAGACCAGAGCTAGAATCATATCTCTCACAAGAACTACAGAACACTAGACTAGAGCTAGAATCATATATCTCACATGAACTACAGAACACTAGACCAGAGCTAGAATCATATCTCTCACAAGAACTACAGAACACTAGACTCGAGCCAGAATCATATCTCTCACAAGAACTACAGAACACTAGACTAGAGCTAGAATCATATCTCTCACATGAACTACACAACACTAGACTAGAGCTAGAATCATATGTCTCACATGAACTACAGAACACTAGACTAGAGCTAGAATCATATCTCTCACAAGAACTACAGAACACTAGACTATAGCCAGAATCATATCTCTCACAAGAACTACAGAACACTAGACTAGAGCTAGAATCATATCTCTCACAAGAACTACAGAACATTAGGCCAGAGCTAGAATCATTTTTCTCACATGAGCTACAGAACATTAGACCAGAACTTGAATCATATCTCTTACATGAACTACACAACACTTGACCAGAACTAGAATCATTTTTCTCACATGAACTACAGAACATTAGACCAGAACTTGAATCATATCTCTTACATGAACTACACAACACTTGACCAGAACTAGAATCATTTTTCTCACATGAACTACACAACACTAGACTAGAGCTAGAATCATATCTCTCATATGAACTACAGAACACTAGACTAGAGCTAGAATCATATCTCTCACAAGAACTACAGAACATTAGACCAGAGCTAGAATCATATCTCTCACATGAACTACAGAACACTAGACCAGAGCTAGAATCATATCTCTCACAAGAACTACAGAACACTAGACTAGAGCTAGAATCATATCTCTCAAATGAACTACACAACACTAGACCAGTGCCAGAATCATATCACTCACATGAACTACAGAACACTAGACCAGAGTCAGAATCATATCACTCACAAGAACTACAGAACACTAGACTAGAGCTAGAATCATATCTCTCAAATGAACTACACAACACTAGACCAGAAGTAGAATCATATCTCTCACAAGAACTACAGAACACTAGACCAGAGCTAGAATCATATCACTCACAAGAACTACAGAACACTAGACCAGAGTCAGAATCATATCTCTCACAAGAACTACAGAACACTAGACCAGAGCTAGAATCATATCTCTCACAAGAACTACAGAACACTAGACCAGAGCTAGAATCATATCTCTCACATGAACTACAGAACACTAGACCAGAGCTAGAATCATATCTCTCACATGAACTACAGAACACTAGACTAGAGCTAGAATCATATCTCTCACAAGAACTACAGAACACTAGACCAGAGCTAGAATCATATCTCTCACATGAACTACAGAACACTAGACCAGAGCTAGAATCATATCTCTCGCAAGAACTACAGAACACTAGACTAGAGCTAGAATCATATCTCTCACAAGAACTACAGAACACTAGACTAGAGCTAGAATCATATATCTCACATGAACTACAGAACACTAGACTAGAGCTAGAATCATATATCTCACATGAACTACAGAACACTAGACTAGAGCTAGAATCATATATCTCACATGAACTACAGAACACTAGACTAGAGCTAGAATCATATATCTCACATGAACTACAGAACACTAGACCAGAGCTAGAATCATATCTCTCACAAGAACTACAGAACACTAGACCAGAGCTAGAATCATATCTCTCACATGAACTACAGAACACTAGACCAGAACTTGAATCATATCTCTCACAAAAAGCTTAGGATTGCTTCAACACCTACTCTTTCCCATTCAATATCATTTGTTATTTTAAAAAAAATTATCACATAAATTATATTATTTGTAGAGATAAGAAAAAAAAGCGTCCATGTGATCATTTATTTTCTACGTGTACATCACATTGAAAGTAGTAATCAGATGTGGCAGGAAAGAGAGATTTCGAATAAAAACTACTTCATTTCTAAAATCAAATGTCCTATATATAAAATGAAATTAATAATAATGATAGTAATGATGTTACAAAGTTTCCGTATGGAATCGACAAGGTCTGGTAAGCCAAGCAGGGTCATGTAAATGTCAATTATCACGTGATATCAACGAGAAGCGCTCTCTTGTGACAAGAATTATATGATTGTTAAAAGATACTGCAATGGCTGCCATATATTAGGATATTTTTGACAAAAACTGCGTTGCTCCAGCAGAAACTAGTCATGATGAACACACATATTACAGATGCTGCGTTGCGAAGATTAATAGACACTAGATGGTGATTAAAAAAACCTGACAGGAGTCAGCATTTTATGCATGCCTTAACGTTGACATGAAAGTCTGAAATGTATCACATTTCTCATCACTGTCTCATTAATCAGTACAGCAGGTTTCTGTTATTGCAACGGACAAGATATCAGAGGCAGAATTCTCCAAGAATTTTATGGTTTTAAATATTAATCTCATCATCTTCAAGTGCCGTCTCAGCATCGAAAGTTGGCTACCATGGAACGCCATCCCGCTCTGTCTCTTGCTTTGATGGTGCAGGTTGTCATAGGCTGACTTGTCCATCTCCACATCGAAGGTTGGCTACCATGGAGCGCCATCCCGCTCTGTTTCTTGCTTTGATGGTGAAGGTTGTCATAGGCTAATTTGTCCATCGTTTGATGTTACTTGTCCATGTTAATATCTTGCTCTGCAACTGCCTCTTTTACCTTGTATTTTCCCTTCCAATATTACTTTTAGTAGGCTGTTGTGTCTTTTTTTTAACATGCCCCAAAAATTGTATTTGTTTTGTTCTAATTGTGTTTAGTAGTTTTCTTTTAATTTTTAGTTTAAAACTTCATCCTTTGTTCTCTTTTCTTTCCATCTAATATCAATCTACGTTCTTCTATATGAATCTAGCACATAACATATTAGATATGAAGTCTCGATAATGATCTAGGAATTAGATTTCACCAAAACCAAGATGATACAAGGCCTGTAACAAGATGATACAAGACATGTAACAAGATGATACAAGACATGTAACAAGGTGATACAAGACATGTAACAAGATGATACAAGACATGTAACAAGATGATACAAGACATGTAACAAGATGATACAAGACATGTAACAAGATGATACAAGACATGTAACAAGATGATACAAGGCCTGTAACAAGAATATTGTTTGATGACAGTGTACACTAATCAAATTGAGAGTGACGCACTGTGCGGCTAAGCGTAGACGACCGAAATCAGCATGACGTACAGTTCGTCGAAACGTACGGAAATGTTAGTTGCTTTACTAACAGCAACAGCTGCTGTGACGGGACGTGCAGCTGGTAATGTCGTTATGTTAGTAAAATGGATGTAATCCACTTTGTCCTGAGTGTAAACCAACCACATCTGTGACCAGCTTCTGGGGTCTAATTATATTTTGAGGGAGATAATGACATAGGAAGAAGAGAGAGAGAGAGAGAGAGAGAGAGAGAGAGAGAGAGGGAGAAAGAGGGAGAAAGAGAGAGAAAGAGAGAGAGAAATAGAAAAAAAAGTGGTTAAAAATGGAGAAAAATGTGTAGGCAAAGCTTGAGCACTTGGTCATTCATCATCATGAATTGTCATGTCTACTGACGTGGATTTGATCTACCAGGCTTCTAGTCCGCTTCCCATGACTCTATCTGCTCAACATCGGACTGTCTTCTGAGTTTTACTTACACCATTTTATGATTGGAAGAGTTACTGCCGCTGGATGGCGCTTTTGTTTGGTGGGGAATCGCTCTTTTACTTGGTGTGATGGGGCGCTTTTGTTTGGTGGGAATGGGCGCTTTTGTTCGGTGGGAAGGGGCGCTTTTATTTGGTGGGAATGGGTGCTTTTGTTGGGTGGGAAGGGGCGCTTTTGTTTGGTGGGAAGGGGCGCTTTTTGTTTGGTGGGAAGGGGCGTTTTTGTTTGGTGGGAATGGGCGCTTTTGTTTGGTGGGAAGAGGCGCTTTTGTTTGGTGGGAAGGGGCGTTTTTTGTTTGGTGGGAAGGGGCGTTCTTGTTTGGTGGGAAGGGGCGCTTTTTGTTTGGTAGGAAGGGGCGTTTTTGTTTGGTGGGAAGGGGCGCTTTTTTGGTGGGAATGGGCGCTTTTGTTTGGTGGGAAGAGGCGCTTTTGTTTGGTGGGAAGAGGCGCTTTTGTTTGGTGGGAAGGGGCGTTTTTGTTGGTAGGGAGGTCGTAGTTGTCGCCATGCTAAGACTTTTCTGTCGTAGGCGATCATGTCTCTCCATATCTCTACAGGAGGGACTGGTTGGTCTCGAGGCAAGACGCCGGCCTTGAGACAGAGTGGTCATGAGTTTAAATCACAGCTGAACCAGTTGGGATTTTATTTATGATTTCTCTCTGCGGTAACCACTCCTGGTCTCAGTAGGTAGACCCGGCTTGAAACGTCAATTACTCAGCAAAGAAAAAAATATGAGTATCTTCCGAGACGGAGTTATCTGCCTGTACGACGAGGGACCCCTGTGCACATGGCTGCTAGGGAAGAATGGATTAACAAGCAAAATTCAGTTCCTAGTCTCTAGGGACTTCGTCAGAGGTGAAAGCTGGCGAACGCAAAAAAAAATTTAAAAAATATATATCTCTTAAATTTTTTTATTTTTTATTTTTTTTAATTTTTTTTTTTTTTAATTTTCATTTAAATGTTACATCTTCTCAATATTCCTATATATGGTGCTGAAACATGGACATTAGACAAGAAAACAGAACAGAGAATTGAAGCCTTTGAAATGTGGATATATAGAAGAATAGGTAGAATTGGATGGAAGGAAAAGATAACAAACGACGAAGTCTTAAAACAACTAAAAATGAAAAGAGAACTTCTGAACACAATTAGAACAAGACAAATGCGATTCTTAGGCCATGTTAAAAGACACAACAGCATACTGAAAGTGATCCTGGAGGGGAAAATACAAGGTAAAAGAGGCAGAGGCAGACCAAGATTAACATGGACGAGTAACATCAAAAGATGGACAAATCAACCGATGACAACCTGCACCATCAAAGCAAGAGATAGAGCAAAATGGCGCTCCATGGTAGCCAACCTTCGTTGCGGAGACGGCACTCAGTGATGATGATGATATCTCTACAGTTGTTTATAAGCTGCTATATCCATTCTCTCTACTTTCTTCCATCCACTCGTCTCTCGTTCACTCCCCATCTACCACAACGACTTCCAGCTGCTCCTTCTCATTACATGACAAAGAACGATAACTCTTTTCCCCTAATACTCTACTAAACGCTATTTTTGCCTTGATCCCTTTTACAACGTCCTTGATTCCCTGCAGGCCGTCCGTTATGTGCAAGGTTAGCCGTGATATTTATCACCTGCTATTAAACTCGACATCTGTGTCAATAGTTCATGCAGACACTCATAATGTAGTAAATAAATAAATGTTTGTTGTTTATCATTTCACAGCTGGGACCCTTTTTAGAAATGTCACGTCGTGATGTTTAAATATAAGAAGGGCCAAATGAGACATAAAATCGTCTAGCATAGTTTGGCAATGTAGTTATATTTCTGTGGATATTTATGTTTTTATGTTGTGTCTATTGTTCCAGCTGAAGGCCTACTGAGCCGAAACGTTATTCTGCTTTTGATTTATTTACCACCTCGTAAAGCTGTAACCATACCACGCTTATTTTATATTTTAATTTTCATTCATTTAAAAATAAGACAAGGAGAAGTAGGATTGATGAAAGAGATCATTCACAAATGATGAACGATCGAACACGAGTTTTATAAGTTGAATACTGAGAGATTTGATAGAGATGAAGAGGAAATGGGTGATGTTGCTGAGGAGGAGGATGGTAGTTATGTTGCTGAGGAGGAGGATGATATTACTGAGGAGCAGGATGGTAGTTATGTTGCTGAGGAGGAGGATGATATTGCTGAGGAGAAGGATGGTAGTTATGTTGCTGAGGAGGAGGATGATATTGGATGTTGTTGCTGAGGAGGAGGATGATGATGATTCTGTTGCTGAGGGGGCTGATGATGATTTTTTCTGAACAGGAGAATGATGCTGTTGCTGAGGAAGAGGATGATAATGATATTATGAAGGAGGAGTATGATACTGCTGAGGAGAAGGATGATAGTTATGTTGCTGAGGAGGAGAAATATCATGTTGATGAGGAGGGGATGATGATTCTGTTGATGAGGAGCAGGATAATAATGATGTTGCTGATAGGAAGATGATAATGATGTAGAAGAAGATGATGAGGATGATGATTCTATGGCTGAGGAGGAGGATGGTGATGCTGTTGCTGAGGAGGAGGATGATGATGTTACCGATGAGGAGGATGACAATTATATTGCTGAGGAGGATGATAATGATGTTGCGAAGGAGGATTATAATGATGTTGCGGATGAGGATGATAATGATGTCGCGGAGGAGGATGATAATGATGTTGCGGAGGAGGATGATAATGATGTCGCGGAGGAGGATGATACTGATGTTGCTGAGGAGTAGGATGATAATGATGTTATTAAGGAGGAGGATGATAATTATGTTGCTGAGGAGGATGATAATGATGTCGCGGAGGAGGATGATAATGATGTTGCTGAGGAGGATGATAATGATGTTGCGGAGGAGGATGATAATTATGTTGCTGAGGAGGATGATAATGATGTTGCGGAGGAGGATGATAATGATGTCGCGGAGGAGGATGATAATGATGTCGCGGAGGAGGATGATAATGATGTTGCTGAGGAGGATGATAATGATGTCGCGGAGGAGGATGATAATTATGTTGCTGAGGAGGATGATAATGATGTTGCGGAGGAGGATGATAATGATGTCGCGGAGGAGGATGATAATGATGTCGCGGAGGAGGATGATAATTATGTTGCTGAGGAGGATGTTAATGATTTTGCTGAGGAGGAAGATGATAGTGACGTTGATGAGGAGGAGAATGAGGAGAAAGATGGTGATAAAGTAACAGTTGTTGTCAATAACTGATAGGCAGGCTAGGATGACCTAGAGCTATCGTTATAATCGTCGTCCAGCACGAGAATTTGTTTGGTGAATTTGTTTGGTGAATTTGTTTGGAGAATTTGTTTGGTGAATTTGTTTGGTGAATTTGTTTGGAGAATTTGTTTGGTGAATTTGTTTGGTGAATTTGTTTGGTGAATTTGTTTGGTGAATCTGTTTGGAGAATTTGTTTGGAGAATTTGTTTGGTGAATTTGTTTGGTGAATTTGTTTGGAGAATTTGTTTGGTGAATTTGTTTGGTGAATTTTTTGGTGAATTTGTTTGGTGAATTTGTTTGGTGAATTTGTTTGGAGAATTTGTTTGGTGAATTTGTTTGGTGAATTTGTTTGGTGAATTTGTTTGGAGAATTTGTTTGGTGAATTTGTTTGGTGAATTTGTTTGGTGAAATTGTTTGGTGAATTTGTTTGGTGAATTTGTTTGGATAATTTGTTTGGTGAATTTGTTTGGAGAATTTGTTTGGAGAATTTGTTTGGAGAATTTGTTTGGAGAATTTGTTTGGTGAATTTGTTTGGAGAATTTGTTTGGTGAATTTGTTTGGAGAATTTGTTTGGTGAATTTGTTGGAGAATTTGTTTGGTGAATTTGTTTGGTGAATTTGTTTGGAAAATTTGTTTGGAGAATTTGTTTGGTGAATTTGTTTGGTGAATTTGTATGGTGAATTTGTTTGGAGAATTTGTTTGGAGAATTTGTTTGGAGAATTTGTTTGGTGAATTTGTTTGGAGAATTTGTTTGGTGAATTTGTTTGGAGAATTTGTTTGGAGAATTTGTTTGGTGAATTTGTTTGGAGAATTTGTTGGAGAATTTGTTTGGAGAATTTGTTTGGTGAATTTGCGTGAAGCATCTCCCAGTGAGAGTTCTCTATCAATGAAGAGAAACTGGGTACATCGGTCCTCAAATATCAGCACATGGAGAATGTTAAAATAATTTTGATAAAAGTAATTTATCTTTTATAAATCTATTATAAAATGTATCTATTATAAAATATAATCTATTAAAATATAATCTATTATAAAATATAATCTATTATAAAATATAATCTATTTCATTTTAAAATATGTCTTCTTTACTATTGATTACCCGTGACCCTGAGAAGTTGTATCTCATTGTCCATGACGTTGACAAGTGTGTATCTCATTGTCCATGACGTTGACAAGTTTGTATCTTATTGTCCATGACGTCGACAAGTTTATATCTCATTGTCCATGACGTCGACAAGTTTGTATCTCATTGTCCATAACGTCGACAAGTTTGTATCTCATTGTCCATGACGTCGACAAGTTAGTATCTCATTGTCCATAACGTCGACAAGTTTGTATCTCATTGTCCATAACGTCGACAAGTTAGTATCTCATTGTCCATAACGTCGACAAGTAGTATCTCATTGTCCATAACGTCGACAAGTTTGTATCTCATTGTCCATAACGTCGACAAGTTAGTATCTCATTGTCCATAACGTCGACAAGTTAGTATCTCATTGTCCATAACGTCGACAAGTTAGTATCTCATTGTCCATAACGTCGACAAGTTAGTATCTCATTGTCCATAACGTCGACAAGTTTGTATCTCATTGTCCGTGACGTCAACAAGTTTGTATCTCATTGTCTATGGCGTCGACAAGTTTGTATCTCATTGTCCATGACGTCGACAAGTTTGTATCTCATTGTCCGTGACGTCGACAAGTCTCTGTCTCATTATCCGTGACGCCGACAAATCTGTCTCTTTTTTTCGCCGCGCTGACAAGTCTCCGTCTCACTATCAGTGACGCCGATAAGTCTCTTTGTCCGTGACGCCGACAAGTCCCTTTATCCGCCGCGCAGACAAGTCCAACGAACCATACAGAACAAATGTGAAATCAGTCCTATTAAAGGCTGTGAATTATGAAGCACAACAAACATAACAATCACGGAGATACAGACCATCATTAATGGATGCTTACTCATAATAGAAGAATGTAAATGGAAGGACAAAATCACTAACGTAGAATTATGAAAAAGTCCCCATCAAGGCCAGCTCCTTGTCGTGGGGATGGGGCTTAACAGTCACCAGGGACTGAAAACCAAGACTGGCCAGGCCTTCCTACACCCGTGCAAGACCACAGTCTGCTCTAGCAATTTTAAGTGCTGAAGTCGGAGGCAACCAGCCAAAAGGCGCACTACAAAAATCAGGATGCCACGCACTCACGCCAATGGGAAGCATGCCTATAACTGCAAATCGATATGGCACTCGCCCTGTGATGGACACTCAGGCAGGTGCAGCGCCGGGCCCTCAGCCTCGAAAGGGCCCAACCTATATTACTGGATGTCCTTCTCAATCGCTCTGTGGAGTCAGGGGGCGAGAGAATAGAGTTACTGGCCAACCCAAAATAAGACCACTCAAAATAATGCACTGGAATGCTGAAGGCATCAACAGCAAAAGAGATGGGTACAGTAAAAAGATAGAATTAGAAAATATCCTGCATGAAGAACAAGTAAGCATATGCTGTTTGCAGGAAACCCATCTAAACAACGACATAGCCTTGAAGATTAGGGGATACCAGTGCTACCGATCTGACAGGAAAAACAGACAAAAGGGCGGAATACTGACTCTTGTAAGGAACAACATTAATGCATGTCAGATTGAAGTGTATATGGATGGGGCGGAATATCAAATACTGCACCTCAGGACAGGAAATACAGACTTCCATCTACTAAACTACTACTGTCCGAGTGACCGCCCACTAGCACTAGACACAATTACATTAAAAGAAAGAATAATTGTATGTGGAGACTTTAACAGCCATTCACAGAGCTGGGGCTATGAAGATATGGACAAGAGAGGTGAAGAACTTGAAAATTGGCAGGATGACAATGGGCTTATACTATTAAACCAGGCAACAGATCCACCAACATTCTATTCCAGATCATGGCATACCACATCTACACCAGACCTTGCTTTCCATTCACCAGACCTGGATTGGAATATCACACGTATTGTTGGGAAACAACTTGGAGGCAGCGACCACCGACCTGTCTTTTTAGTGGTGCAAAATGAGGCCGTCAGGGAGAGCAGCACTCTCTCCAGATGGAATTACAAAAAGGCAGACTGGAAAATGTATCAACATTACACCAGTGTACTGACTAAAGATCTAAATACAGACAGAGACATCAACAAAATAGTTGATGAATTCAGTAGACTAATAATACAAGCTGCCAGTGAAACAATACCAGAGGGGCACGGAAACACTACAAACCATACTGGAATAGTGAACTAGAGCAACTGCACAATGACATGGAAACATCTCGAAAACAAGCAGAAAATAACCCCTGCCAGGAACACCACAATAACTATCAGCATGCTAAAGCCAAATTTCAATGGGCTAAACTACAAGCCAGACGGAGAAGTTGGAAAGAGAAAACAGAGTACATGAATCTAGAACGAGACACAAGAAAAGTGTGGAAGCTTGTAAAACAGCTGAATGATGAGGGTACAGAAGGAACACAAAAATTACACTGAAGAAGGATGGAAACATTCTAACAGGTAAACATGCAGCAAATCACTTTGCAGACTCCTTTGCAAATGACAACAATATTGAAATTAGCCTAGAGAAACGTCAAGAGACCCGTCTAAAACAACAAAATGCAAGACAAGAAGAGACTGCACATGAAGTCATGGAAATACCCATTACACAAAGAGAGCTAGAGCTGGCAATATCCAAATTAAAAATGAAAAAGTCACCAGGTAGTGATGGAGTGTCTAATGAAATGATTAAGAACTTGGGAACTGCAGCTAAAGCAAAACTACTGCAGATCTACAACATTTGCTGGATCACAGGTAAAGTGCCACAGGCATGGAGAGAAGCAATTATGATACCATTACTAAAGCCAGGAAAAGATGGTTCAATGACATCCAGCTATAGACCAATCAGCCTTACAAGCTGTTTGTGTAAAACAATGGAACGTATAATCAATCTCAGACTGCAGTGGTACCTGGAAAGTGAAAATCTCCTTGTCCCACAACAAGCAGGCTTTAGACAGTGTTACTCTACCGAAGATCAGGCAACCTATCTTTCCCAGGAAATTGAGGATGCGTTTCAAGAAAAGAAACTGGTACTAGCAGCATGGATAGACCTAAAGAAAGCATTTGATAAGGTATGGAAGGAAGGGCTTTTGAAGAAACTGAGAAATTATGGAGTAAATGGCAGGATGTACAAATGGGTCAAAGCATACCTGCATAACAGGAGAGCCAGAGTGCAACTGGATGGTCTTAAGAGTAAGAAGGTCTTACTGCGCCAGGGCGTTCCACAGGGAGGGGTACTATCTCCAACACTTTTTCTGATCTACATCAATGACCTAGTTACTGAACTACCACATGGTATCAAAGTGGCAATGTATGCAGATGACTTGGTAATGTGGTGCACAGAGGAGTATGCAACAGTGGCCTCCAAATTGTTACAAAGAGCTATGAATGCACTGAATTCATGGACAAATAGATGGTGTATCAGCATCAATACAGACAAATGCAGTACTACACTTTTCACTCTTTCCCCAAAACAAAAAGCAGGAGCCATCTATATAAACAATGAGCCTGTGAAAGAAGACATACAGGCTACGTATCTCGGAGTTACATTTGATAACAAACTATCTTGGAAACAGCAGATAAATAAGGCAACCCAAAAAGCAAGGAGAAAATTGGCTATTCTAAGAAAGCTGTGTGGAACTACGTGGGGTGCGAGTGGGAAAATACTCAGTAAAGTTTACCAACAGAGTATACGCCCACATTTAGAATATGGATCATCTGCATGGTGTTCAGCATCAAACACCACACTTCAAGAACTGGATAAAGTACAAAACCAGGCACTTAGGGTCATCACAGGAGCAATGAAATCAACACCAATATTAGAGATGGAGAAATTGTGGAGGATACCAGCACTGAGAGAACGGAGGGACACAAAGGTGCTGATACAGGCAGAAAAATTTGCTTGCATGCCGAGACATCCAATGAAGGACCGATTCCAAAATCTTGCATTGGGACGACTTAAGAGAAGCAGTTTTATCCACCAAGCCAAGCGTATTAGTAGACAAACACCAGACATGCCAAGAGCTGTTAACCCCCTACTGCCCATACCAGAACAGACTCCCTGGACAGAGGAATCTGGATTATCAGTTCAAATACGGACAGAAGTGAAAGGAATAGTTGATAAAGAGGAACAGAATAGTCTACAGCGAAAAACAATAACTCTCAGTTTCCTGGATGAAGAATACCCACAAGACCTATGGATTCGTGTGTATACAGATGGATCAGCACAGAATGCAGTAAAAAATGGGGGAGCAGGTGCATATATAGAATACCCAAATAACACTAGGGATATGAATAAAATAGCAACAGGGAAATATTGTCACAATTATGATGCAGAAATACAAGCAATAAAGTTAGCAATAGAAAAACTGCTGAACATTAATCTTAGCCCGCAGCCTGTAGTGTTTTTGACAGATGCAAGATCAGTACTCCAGGCACTACAATCCAGAAAATTACCACATCTGCAGACCTTATTGACTGAACTCTGCAAGCACCACAGGGTTGCCCTGCAGTGGATCCCATCTCACTGTGGAATACCAGGAAATGAGAAAGCAGATCAGTTGGCAAAGGAAGGTTCAACAGGCACACAACTAGATACACCTGTTACATACCATCATAAGAAACAGATAATCAAATCAATCAGAGGACCACAAGCCCCAAATCAGGATGCCTTTTATAATATGAATAGATATGAACAAGTTATCATTATACGTCTCAGAACAGGACACAATCGACTCCATAGTCACATGTATACAAAATTCAAGATCGGCACCTCAACTACTTGTACATGTGGACAGGCGCCCCAGACTGCTGAACACATACTTCAAGACTGCACTGAATATAGTAGACTGAGGAAAATCCATTGGCCCATAGATACAACACTACAGACAAAACTATATGGGCCACTGCAAGAATTACAAAAGACAGTAACATTTATACAGGAAACGACATTGCAGATATAGACAATGCTTCAGGCGAACGAAAGATAGATAGATAGATATGAAAAAGTACCAGCCAAATACAGGAGATATACAACGAAGACGAACTGGATAGGACACACACTACGAAAGCCAACTGAGAATATTACACAACAGATCCTTCTTAGAATCCCAGGGAAGAGACAAAGAGGAAGACCAAAATATTCTTTGAGAAGACATGTGGAAGCAGAGATGAAGAAGATGATGAAAACATGGAACGATCTGAAACGAATGGCAGGAAATAGAACGGCTTGGAAAGTGTTTGTTGAAGACCTATGCCGCACTGGGAGCTGAAAGTTTTGTTGAAGACCTATGTCGCACAGGGCTAAAGGTTTTGTTGAAGATCTATGTCGCACAGTGCTAAAAGTTTTGTTGAAGACCTATGTCGCACAGGGCTAAAAGTTTTGTTGAAGACCTATGCCGCACAGGGAGCTGAAAGTGTTTGTTGAATACCTATGCCGCACAGGGAGCTGAAAGTGTTTGTTGAAGACTTATGCCGCACAGGGATCTGAAAGTGTGTTTTGAAGACCTATGCCGCACAGGGATCTGAAAGTGTTTGTTGAAGACATATGCCGCACAGGGATCTGAAAGTGTTTGTTGAAGACCTATGACGCACAGGGAAATGAAAGTGTATGTTGAAGACCTATGACGCACAGGGAGCTGAAAGTGTCTGTTGAAGACCTATGACGCACAGGGAGCTGAAAGTGTCTTTTGAAGACCTATGACGCACAGGGCTGAAAGAAGATACAGAACATCAACAAACATGTCTATTTGGTTATGGAAGGCCCAGGTATCACTGCAAACGAATTAAAATCCATAATTGCTCAACCGCCCGTGCCAGTGTAATTATCCGAATTAATATCTCATCTCCCACTCAAAGAAAGGTAACTGTAGTCCACCATCGTAGCAGTCTCAGTACACGCCAAAAGACATAAGGCGAAACCGCGCAGAAAGTGAACACAGCCAACTGTTCCCTGTCATACGATATCATCATTCATCGCAAACAATTGGAATATCGAAACATGATCAAAACGGATGAGACACACAGCTCACGGTGTGCACAGAGCACTTAACTCAGTAGCTCCTGCAAAACGCCGGAAACATGCCTAGTTAGTTTACACTGACGTGTAATGATCTATATGAAGATGCTGAGTCGTCGTCTCAAGCGCCTGACACAGACCCAGTAAGAACCGACAAACCACTTAAGTTTTATTTGATCGCGAATGAACTAATAGTTTGTCTTCTGCCCACAGTAGCTGGTTAATGGAATATTTCTGGGACCCGCTGGCTAAGGCCCGTGTTACTAGACACGCCCGTCCAGTGAAAGTACAACAGTCGACCTGTTGTTATGGTTTTGTCAATATCTAAGCCAGACTAATTCGGTGACATTTCCTAACGATACACTTGAGCGAAATGGCCGTTTCTCTTGTGTATATTGGCCAATATTGTCTGTTCGAATGCATGCTACGCTATCAAGAGGCAATAATGCCTGCACAAATGCATGTTTACGTTGTCGTACAATTTATGTGGGTGAGACTGGTCGATGTTTGAACCAGCACTTCCCTGGTCTTCTTTATGACATCTCTCGGGAACTTGCAACTTACATAGCTTTACATGGGACAACTTCCATGACCACAAGCGCGCCCTAATAATCAAGTTACTGGTCTAATTTCTTGTTTTCTGGACGAGAGAAGTCGTTTCTCCCCGATAACAGTTTGATGGCCTCCATGGTAGTGATGTTTCCTATTGGGATTAACATGCTACACTCTTTTGCCCAATTCTCAATCACCGTAATAGTTTCCCTTCTTCCGGCCACTCTCTTGTAAGCCACTCCCCTCCACCCATGTAGACACACCGTTGTCATCGTTCCCTCGAGAGTAATCGTTCTGACTTCACTTGCAGCTCTGCTAGAGTTTAATTGTTCATTCAGTTTAGCTAGAACCCAAAGCAGCTCGCTGTAGCCAGACATTGCATGCGATTAGCGTTGCCATATATTATTGTTTACGAGACATGTTATTTTTGATTTCTCCTCTGAGGTAAGTACGCATACCTTGTAGGAGCGCCAACTTTGGGGAAGAGCAGCAACAGGAAAAAACACAGACTTTTCTGCTATCCTGGACTTGTGTTGATGGTGATTGCAAAATGCGTGGTCTATAGTGCTCCACTGGACGAACTATAAGACACTTTACGTAGCTATATCGTGGGAAGAAGACTTCTTCATTAGAATTTCGAAAATGATGACTACGTGAATGGTGTCATCAGTGACATTGTTTCATTGTAAAGATGAATTGTTTTTTCAAGTTTATAGACAAACAAAAATATGGCTTCATTGGCAAAACGATCCTATTCTATTCTATTCTATTCTATTCTATTCTGTTTTATACTATTCTACTCTATTCTATTCTATTCTGCTTTATTCTATTCTATTCTATCCATGCAACAAGTTTCATTTTAAAATAAAACACGTCTTGACTACACATATTAGCATCGCTGGTGTATGTCGAGGGACTCAACGAGAGTACCCAAGGGATAACGGCCGCTTGGTGAAAGCAGTCGCCACGACGTGCGAGACTACTCAGGAATGTTATAAGCAGTTTCATTGCAGTCAGGAATTTCCCATATCCGTTCCGCTACTTGTCACTGCATGCTCCAACGGGCGTCGGTAAAAATCTAGCAAGTTCCAGGGAACTAACAAGTTCGGCATGATGTCCACTTCTGATTATAGGGAACTGATTCAATTGATTGTACAGTGAAGCCTGGAAGCTGATCTCTTGTCTAGGTCACTGGTGGTCAACTTTAGGCTCACCGAGAACCGGGTTATAGCCAGGGCCGGAGGGCCAAACTTAGAGCGTCGTCAACAATGTCATGATGTGATTGGGTCATAAATAATAATGCATTCTAGGCTATCACGTGACACTGACAGCATTCAACTTTGTGGCGACAACCACAAACAAAACCTTTGATTCTTGTCGGGAAAATTGTTTATTTGTGATTTTAACCAACTGGAGATTTGGTTTCTATATATTTATATTTAAATCTATTAATTTATGTGGGCACTTCCAGGGCCAAGAAGAATAGATTGTCGGGCCGGATCTGTTCTGCGGGCCGCCATTTGTCCACTGCTGGTCTAAATATTTGAGTTAATATCATTGTCAGTCCTCGATGGCATTTGATTTCTCTATATATGTATAATCATCATCATGAGTCCTACCGTTTGACGTCGGTGATCATTGTTATAGCGTTCTGTTGTGCTACCTTGACGTTATTGGCTTGTAGACACTCAATCACATTACATTGATCACAACGTCAATCATAACAGACTCTGTTCTCTCATATATATAACTCGTAATCAAGTTTATTGACTTTTAATAATTCTCGTGGCACGTGACATAATATGATGCACTTCTCTTAGAATTAATGTTCTTAATTCTTGGACGCTCAGCGGTTTACCACCGATGTTTATTGAACAGTCCATAAGTGCATTTTTATACATTTATTAACATCAGGCAATTGTTATCAACTTTGTTCAACTGACGATACTGGATGAAATGGGATACACAACTCTTAGAATCTTTTAAAACACTTTCACAGCTTACGTTCCTAAAACTTCTATCAACTTGTTTAATAACTTCAACTACAACTTGACGATTCTAACATCTTAATAAACTGGCTTCACTTCTTAATCTAAACTTCTACTTGTTCTGTGTGTTCTAGCTTTGAGAATCTAATTCTCCTTTCTAACTGTTCTTAATCTAACTAGAGCCCTACTGACTCCTATCTAACTCCCTGCCTGATTTTCTCTAGCACTATCTATGTCTAAGACTATCACTGTCTATGTTGAGTTTATTTACTTGTCAATGACTCAACAGTCAATCACCGCTGCCGAGCGAGTAGGGTCTTCTTTTGATCTCTCAATTTCCCCGTTCCTGTTGTCGCTCGTCCGGTCCTCAGAGCCGGTCGCTGTTATATGATACTGCTATTGTCTACTACGAAGCGGGTAACACCAAGTCAGCCTGCCTGATGCTTTCTCTAGCTTACTGTTACAATCATATCCCTCCATAATCTTCTATCTACAGTGCATCGTATCAATTCTGTTGTTGACTGTTTTCTATGCCATGACACTAAGCTATCCAGTATTTTCTCTCTTTGTCGTCCGCCATCTCTCTTTTCCTGTTTGGGGGGGGGGGGGGAGCATAAGAGCCTGCGACCTGCGGTCGCAATAGCAGGGTCGGCGCACCATCAGCTGACCAAGACCTAGCAGTTCTACCTCCTCGTGGTCTCCCCTGGTAACAGTCTGCGTCAAAACAGACTGGCTAACAGAAGTTAGGATCGCCGTGTTCCCTGTAGTGGTGGCTGTTACTGATATAGAGGACCCAGTATTGCAGTACCTCTGGGCTGGACTAGTAGTTTCCCAGCATAGCCTGTGACAGACGAACTCCAACCTCTCCGGTAAGAGCCGGGAATGTCGAGAAAGCCATTGCGACATGCCACATCAATGAGTCAAAGGGCAACCTGCCCGCATCAACTCGTGGCAATCCGTAAACAACAGCCAGTATTTTGCCTGTTGATTTTTATGAACTCTCTTTTTGTGTTGGCCTCTTTGAGAATTTAATCTTTGTTGACCTCTTTGAGAATTTCCTCTTTGTTGGCCTCTTTGAGAATTTCCTCTTTGTTGGCCTCTTTGATAATTTCCTCTTTGTTGACCTCTTTGAGAATTTCCTCTTTGTTGACCTCTTTGAGAATTTCCTCTTTGTTGACCTCTTTGAGAATTTCCTCTTTGTTGACCTCTTTGAGAATTTCCTCTTTGTTGACCTCTTTGAGAATTTCCTCTTTGTTGACCTCTTTGAGAATTTCCTCTTTGTTGACCTCTTTGAGAATTTCCTCTTTGTTGACCTCTTTGAGAATTTCCTCTTTGTTGACCTCCTTGATAATTTCCTCTTTTTTGACCTCTTTGAGAATTTCCTCTTTGTTGACCTCTTTGAGAAAGTTGTATAATGATGACATTAAAACGTGTTGCTACTGTTTGAGAAAAGAAATATAAAAAAATGGAAAATCAGGCTAGTAATTTAAACAAAAAAGTCTGAGCGAATTGAAACAAAATGTGTGGAATGATCATGTTGAGGGTACTATCATCAAGGTGCAGCAACTGATCTACGAGTTTGTGTACATCACTTTAATTAGAGACCTCGCTAATGTCACAGATTGGTGGGTAGACCAGAATGTGATGCTCTGTCGCCAGCCAGTAATGATGACGTCAAACTACAAGACATAATGAGAAGAATCATTTCCTTTTGGTAGAGAATTTGATCAAACAGCAAATTAATGAAACCTGTTGTTTTCTTTTGTTTGTCCAGTTGCAAAGCGGAACACATTCTTTATTTATAATTATATTCTCACGCTCTCTCTCTTTCACTCTCTCTCTCACTCTCTATCACTCTGTCTAAGTCACTCACATACTCTCTATTACTGTCTCTCACTCTCTCTCACTCTCCTTCACTCTCTCTCTCTCTCACCCTTTCTCAATCACTCACATACTCTCACTCTCTCTTTCACTCTTTCTCAATCACTCACATACTCTCTCACTCTCTCTCACTCTTTCTCAATCACTCACATACTCTCTCACTCTCTATCACTCTCTCTCATTCTCTCTTATTCTCTCTCTCACTCTCACACTCTCTCACTCTCTCTCATTCTCTCTCACTCTCCATCACTCACCCACGCTCCCTCTCACTCTTTCTCAATCACTCACATTCTCACAGTCTCTCACTGTCTCTCACACTCTCTCATTCTCTCTCTCACTCTCGCACTCTCTCACACTCTCTCACTCTCTCTTATTCTCTATCACTATCCATCATTCACTCTCGCTCCCTTTCACTCCTTCTCGATCACTCACATACTCTCTCACTCTCTCTCCTCATTCTTTCTGTCAAACTCTATCACACTCTCTCCTGCTCTCTTTCACTCTTTCTCATTCTCTCTCAACCTCTTTCACTCTCTCTCTCTCGTTCTCACTCTCTCTCACTCCCTCTTTCATTCTTTCACTCATTCTTTCACTCACTCTCTTACACTTCCTCACTTTTTCTCACTCTTTCACACATTCTCGCACTCTCTCTCACTCATTCTCTCTCATACTCACTCATTCGCTCGCCTACTCTCTTTCACTCTTTTCACACTTTCTCACTCTCTCATTCTCTCTCTCACAGTCTCATTATATCTCTCATTTTCTCACTCTCGTTCACTCTTTCTCATTCTCTCTCATACACTCTCTCATTCTCTCTCTCACTCTCTTTCACTCTTTCTCACTCTTCATCTTTCTCATTTCCTCTCTTATTTTCTCTGTCACCCACTCTCACTTTTTATAATTCTCTCTCACTCAGTTTTCGCTCTTTCTCACTCTCTTTTACTCACTCTAATTATCTCTCTGTTTCTCCATCACACTCTCTTTCATTAGTAGTGGGAGGCGCACGTTATGGTCTTACTTTTTTAGTTGACCAAAGAATAGGGTATACCCTACGAAGTCCAGTACCCTATGATTACAGGAGTTATATAGAGACTACGGCAAGCTGCGGCAAGCTGCGGCAAGCCAGAGTGATGTCATGATATATATGTATATATGAATAGGGCTTGTATAGTGCATGAAGGGGTGGGTTGTTGAGGGGATAATTACTGATCATGTATTGGACATCAGTTTTTCCCGCCAAAGTGACTTCCAATAGGAGCTAGTGTGTGTGTGTGTTGTCCGGCTATAGATCACGCCCACTCCGGAAGTGAAACTACCATATTAGGGAGTAGTGATACGGTAGTTATTTCATAGATATGGTGAGCATTTATACATATAATAGTAATAAATTAATAGTTATTATATCTAGGTGGGCGTAAATGGGCCCGTATTTAAGATATGGACAATAATCAGGTGTATATACATACATATATTGGCAAATCTCGCAGAGGACATGAACTGACAGCTCAATATCTCCCACCGTGGCACATAATGACCCAATCAATTCTGTTCGCGCGTGAGACATTCGATTTTCCCCCACGCGTGCGAAACGGCAACAAGTAGTTATGTAAAAAAAGGCGCGTACACGATTTAATATATGCATTCGACCAACGTCGGTCACTTAGTCAACCACAGTGTTAACACTGCTAGATAGGGTCCATATCTGTAAATTATTAACAGATTCCGTGAACACTCTCAACGTTTCTATTTAGCGAGCTGAGCCTGGAAAATACTCGCCCGCATCTAGGACAATTGTATTAATTACCAGCCAGCGTGTTCCTTTAGGCTACCTCTCCAAAAGAGAGAGGAAAAAATATATATATAAACTAACTAGCTAGAATAACTCAAACCAATACGCTAATTGGGAAGAGCGCTATGGATATTAGTGAGCAGAGTATTTTACAAAAAACCGACCGCAAGGTTAGCATGTCTTATCTTATTCTCTCTTCATCGCTTATTTTTTTTTTTTTTAGGCTATTTTTAAGATACTCTAACTTTTTAATATTTCAAATTACTTTAGGTGACGTTTGCCGAAGAGTTGGTGACAATCCATCATTTGGATGATCTTACAGAGGATAGACGCTCAACGTGGATGCAGGTTGCCTGTGACAGGCACAGATTTGCGAGAAGAATAGCAACAACGGCATTAGTTATAGAGCCTATTCTTCAACCGCCAACGTCAAAAGCAGGATAAATAGCGTCTCTTCCAAAAATCGAGAAGGAAACAAGCGCCATAATTAGAGATGTAATAAGTAAAACGAACAAAAACCGCAACTTCTAAAACTATCAAACGTGCGATAAACCTAATACCCAACAAGCCCATGCTGCAATTGACAAACTACCAGTCATACACAACGCGTTTTTTTTAAATAATTTTTTTCACCTAGCGAAAAACCTACGATCCTCCCTTTACGATTCTGACGTGAACGCTAGACTCGCGATATAACAGTTTGCAACCGATGCCTCCAACTACACATCGTAGAAAAACTACAATATGGATATTCTCACATGGCGGATTTCTATTAAAATATTTGCAAAGCATATATATTAAAATCATCATCATCATTGAGTGCCGTCTCCGCAACGAAGGTTGGCTACCATGGAGCGCCATTTTGCTCTATCTCTTGCTTTGATGGTGCAGGTTGTCATCGGTTGATTTGTCCATCTTTTGATGTTACTCGTCCATGTTAATCTTGGTCTGCCTCTGCCTCTTTTACCTTGTATTTTCCCCTCCAGGATCACTTTCAGTATGCTGTTGTGTCTTTTAACATGGCCTAAGAATCGCATTTGTCTTGTTCTAATTGTGTTCAGAAGTTCTCTTTTCATTTTTAGTTGTTTTAAGACTTTGTCATTTGTTTTCTTTTCCTTCCATCCAATTCTACCTATTCTTCTATATATCCACATTTCAAAGGCTTCAATTCTCTGTTCTGTTTTCTTGTCTAATGTCCATGTTTCAGCACCATATAGGAATGTTGAGAAGATGTAACATTTTGCTATTCTTAGTTTTAGCTCTGGTGTTATTTGTTTTGATGTTAGTATGTCCTTCATGACATTAAAATTACTTTTTGCCATTCCTATTCTTTTGTTTATTTCAGTTGTACATTTTCCATCACTGGTTATAGTATGTCCAAGGTAGTTATAGTTCTGAACTGTCTCAAGGTCTATTCCTTCAATTTTGATATCCACTTGTGGGTTTTGAGTATTTTCTTTGTTTATGATCATAGTTTTAGTCTTTTTGATATTCATATCTAGTCCATATTTTTTGCTTGTCGTGTTTATTTCATTAAGTAATTGTTGTAGGTCTTTAGGATTTTCTGCTAGTAGTACAGTATCGTCAGCATATCTTAGGTTATTGATTATCTTTCCATTAATTTGTAGGCCTGGCATCTCTATGATGTTTTTAAAGATTTGCTCAGTGTATAGATTGAACAAGCTTGGTGATAGGATGCATCCTTGTCTTACTCCTCTTTTTATATCAATGGGTGTAGAGAACTCTTTGTTATATTTTATTATTGCTGTTTGCTCCCAGTATAGATTGCATATTAGTCGTATATCCATGTCATCTAGATGTATCTCTTTTAGGCATTCTATAAGTTGTTTGTGGTGTACTCTATCAAAAGCTTTGGTGTAGTCTATGAAGCAGGCATATATTGGTTTGTTTACTTCTGTGTATTTTTCGATTAATGTTCTCATGCAGAATATGGCTTCTTTTGTCCCGCTATTTTTCCTAAATCCAAATTGCTGCTCATCTAATTCAGTATTGATTTTATTCTGAATCCTTCCTTGTATAACTTTTAGCAAGATTTTTGTAACATGGCTCATTAGGCTTATTGTTCTAAAGTCACTGCATTCAACTGCACCATTCTTTTTAGGCAATGCAATGAAAGTTGATGTTTTTAGTTCTTTGGTATGTATCCTGTGTGGTATATGTCGTTGCATATGTCTGTAATCACTTCATGCCAAAATCTTCAAGTGCCTGTATCATCTCTATCTGTATGCTTTCAGGTCCTGCTGCTTTTCCCCTTTTCATTGTTTTTATAGCTTTTTCCACCTCAGATTTTTAAGATTTTATAGCCTGATGTACATTTTATAACTGGTTTCTTGTCCTTTTGATATATTAAAATATAAATTTAAAATGTTGGTTTTTATAAAGAAAAGAGCGTCTGTTTTTTTGTGTGTGTTATTCATTATTCTTATCAGGTTAATAAACTTTGTGGGAATCCATAGTGACTTACCACTTCCAAACCATTCCTCTGTCTAAACTAGCAAATACCGTTTCGTAATCTTTGTTCAATTGTTATACGTAGAGTAGTTTATGTGATCAACACATGAGCTGTTCTTCTAAAAAATACGTGTGCGTCTCTCAAATGTTCTCTGTGACCTTTTTTTTAGTCTCTCTCCAAAATAAATCTACTTAATTTTTTTTATTCATCCTGGCACTGATAGCAGCATAATTCCCATATAATATGTACACCCCTGTAAACTTCCTTTCTAATGGTAGTTGATCATATAACCTTCTTTCCGTCTCCCAAATGTTATCTAATAGAGTATGTAACATCATGGTAGAGGTGTTAATACTCCGAAGGAATTTCATCTGGCCCTATGGCTTTACCATTTTTTTAATAACTTCTACTGGTAGTATATCTTGAGGATTATTTGAGCCGGGTCTGTTCCAAAAGTTCTTCAAAGTGCTATTTCCATCTCTCTAGGTGTTCCCTTATAGTACTAGGCAGATTTCCGTCTTATCTCTAATAAGGCAGCAATCTGTTTTGCATTTTCCACACAATTTTCTGTGTACGGTGTACAGTGCTTTATAATTCCTTTTATTTGCTGCTTCCTCTGCCTCTTTAGCTAGATCATCTATATTTTCCGCTGGCCACTTTTACTCTCTCCAGAACGATTCTGCGTAATATATTTCTTGACACTGATAACGGCTACCATGGAGCGTCATTCCGCTCTGTCTCTTGCTTTAATGGTGCACGTTGTCATAGGCTGACGTGTTCATCTTTTGATGTTACTCGTCCATGTTAGTCGTGGTCTGCCTCTCCCTCTTTTACTTTGTATTTTCCCCTCCAGGATTACTTTTAGTAGACTGTTTTGTCTTTAACATGGCCCAACAACCGCATTTTGTCTTGTTTGAATTGTGCTTGGTAGTTCTCTTTTCGTTGTTAGTTGTTTTAAGACTTCATCGTTGTTTTCTTTTCCTTCCATCCAATTCTACCTATTCTTCTATATACCACATATCAAAGGCTTCAGTTGTCTGTTCAGTTTTCTTGTCTAACGTCCCTGTTTATGCACCATTTAGGAATGTTGAGAAGACAACATTTTGCTATTCTTAGTTTTAGCCCTGATCTTATTTGCTTTGATGTTAGTATATTTTTCATGGCATTAACGTTATTTTTCACCATTCATATTCTTTTGCTTATTTCAATTTTACATTTCCATTACTGGTTATAGTATGTCCAAGTAGTTGTAGCTCTGAACTATCTCCAGTCTATTCCTTCATTTTGATATCCACTTGCTGGTTTTGAATATTTTCTTTGTTTATTGTCATAGTTTTACTTTCTTTTGATATTCATATCTAATCCATATTTATTTATTTATTTTTTGCTTGTCATGGTTTAATTCATTAAGTAATGTTGTAGATCTTTTATGATTTTCTGGTACTAATACAGTATCATCAGCATATTTTAGGTTAATGATCATCTCTCCATTAATGTTTAGGTATGGCATTTATGTGATGTTTTAAAGATTTTCTCGATGTATATACTGCACAAGCATGTTTTACTCCTCTTTTTATAAAATAGGTATCGAGTTCTCTTTGTTATATTTTATTATCGCTGTTTGCCCGCAGTATAATTATTTATCTCAGTCATCCTTCAAAACTGGGAACTATTGATATGGTGATACGAGGGATCACAACAATATATTTTCCTGACACCGTAATCTCTGATAAACTCACAGACAGCGTTACGAGTGATGTCGATAATTTTTTTTGTTTGGAAAAGTTGAGATAGTTTAACATCTGTTGAACGGGTTCTTTTCAATATTGGATATTCAGATGAGACCAAAATCAAAGCAGAATCCATAATTACCGAGCTAGGCGAAACACTGGGATGTGCTGTTGGTGACGCATGCGAAAAAGATAATGGTGTTTATTGTCGAAACACCATGATGGTTGAGTGAACATGTTGTTGACATGACAGATACGGTTGTCGTTATTGTTGCTGACAACAACAATTTTTTTTTAATTTGGTGATGATTATGTGAAGGATCGTGATGTCATTTGTATCCTAGATGTGTTGAAGCGAAGAGATTTCTATCTTGCAGATACACCTGCAAATGTTCGCCTTTTCCAGCAAAGATCCTACACAAGGGAGAAGGCTGATGGGTCTGTAATTCTTGGAGATCAATTTTATTTGTGACTTTTCCGAGTCAAGGAATGGTATGTTGAGATCTCCTCCCACACAGATGATCTTGTCCTAAGTGTCAAATATTGTTTAACGAGCCTGAAAAACCAGTCATCGAGGTGGCATTGTCGGCAGGTTTGAAGAAATCAATGTCGAACTCTGATATTGACAAATACATATCTCTCCCAATTATCATTATAGATCTGTCTGACATCATATGGAAGAATATCTAAAGCGTCATCGTCAACTGTTAGTTTTCTTCTTTTCGCAGAACATCCAGTTTCCACTCGATGTGATAGCTCGTTTGTGTGACGCCGATGAAGAGTAGAAGGAGACTGTATGGGGAACGATGATACTGCTGTGGTTCGTATGTCAATTGTCGCTACTATTAAACGACGAACTGTAAAGAGGCGTATGGGTGAGTGGAGGCGATACAGGTAGTGATATTGCATTTTTGGTTTTCTAGATGTTTTTTTTTTAGATTGTTGAGGTGCATTTGCACACGAAATATCACCAATAGAGTTTTTGTTTCACTAGCAGAAAATCACCATAGACTTTTTTCTCCCACAGATCCTCATTTCTTATCTTATATCGAACTTATCTTGGAACTAGTTTCCTGACGTATTTGTGACACAGGTGACTTCCTACCGCTGAGAGTTATTTTCACGATCCATCGTTTAAGAGCTGTTGAACTGGGCTCTTTTCGATATTGGATATTCAGATGAGTCCAGAATCAGGATGAATCCATAATGACTGAGCTACTCAAACACTGAGATGTGCTGTTGGTGACTTATGTTAAAAAAGATGATGGCGTTGTTGTCGAAACATCATGATGGCTGAGTGAACATGTTTTTGACATGACAGATACTGTTGTCGTTATTGATGCTGACAACACAGTTGTTTTTTTTTCGGTGATGGCATGTGAAATGTTGTATCTCCCCATCAACCGACAACATGGTAAAAACTTGTAGTCGGTGGCTCTGGTGTACGACTCGTTATGACAGAGGCTGACACACTCACAGAGTTTGTAGTGTCAACATAAGAACATACCCAGATTTGTCGACGCATCAGAGATTGTAGGATCAGCACAGTTGACATGCTCACGTGCCTCAACACACACTCGATTGTAATGTCTCTGCTCTACATGTATTATCGATGTTCTTGTAGTCGATACTGTCCGTGGTGTGATCGTTCAAGATGTCATAGATGTCGACACACTAGGCTGTAATGTCGGTGATATATGTGATGGTATTGGTGTAGGGAGAATACAATTTGTAATGTCAACTCCCCACATTCTCTCTTATTAACAACTAGTCGAGTCACCTTTCATGATAAGCGTGGTCGGTGACGCACACATTTCGATGTTGTTTTAATGGTGTCGAGCAAAATTTAATATCAAAATATATCAAAAATGTTCAAACTTTTTTGTTTTATGTTGATGTAGTTGTAGTCTTGCGCGCATCAGAATAACGAGATCGCCATCACTGAGACCGGTATCGACACACTCTCTGTTTTTGTGTGAGAATATGTCACTGAACGTATGTTTTTTTTCTACCCTAGCTGTGTTCGAGTAAGTTGGTTTTTGTGTACCAGATCAACCTTTTATTCATCATCTTCCACAGCAACTTTCCTACATAAGGGAGCAGCAGATGGGTCTGTAATTCTTGGAGATAATTTGTGTGTGTGTGACTTTTCTGAGTCAAGGTATGGTATGTAGAGATCTCCTCCCAAGCAGATGATACGTGTCCTAAGTGTCAAATATTGTTAACGATCATGAAAAAACCAGTCATCGAGGTGGCATTGTCGACAGGCTTGAAGAAATCAATGTCGAACTTTGACATTGACAAATACCTGAACACTGTCCTTCACCCTCATTGTAATGTTTAAGTAAGATTTCCTGGAATGAAATTCGACATCTAGGTGAGCATCGCGTCAACATATCTTAGGCTGTGATTAAGTTCGATGTTTTACATCCCCTTTGACTGGAGGATGATGAGCCTGTAAATCACGGAAGCCGTGTTTGTCATCGAACGGTCTAGGTATGGTATGTAGAGATCTCCTTCCAGGTAGATAATACATGTCTTGAGAGTCAATTCGGTTAACGATCCTGAAAAAAGACATGATGACGGAATCCTCGAGGTGTGAGGAATATTGTTATAAGACCATGATTAGCATGTACCATACCAACGCACGTAGACAATCATCATACCCGCCACATTTTGTCTGTCCACACTGCAACTTATCAGTTCAGTTGTTGAGTGTTTTCCATCTTCTCTCTTTATCGAACACGATCTTTCATTCTTTTTTTATTTTGCCACTTGTAACCAAGTATTCGAACTTTACTTTTTTTTCATGATGTGCCTGTAAAATATCGATTGTTACTTTCGACTGTTGATTAAGAGCTCTCTTTTTTGTGTTGGACTGTTTTCAAATATTCAGGAACGCTCAAATTCTTCTGAGAAAGGCCACATATGTGGTCTCTAAGCGGCTTTTCATTTGGTTGTCTGCTGACCAGTGATATCACCACCACCTCATGTATACTTGACTCTGACAGGCGATTTGCGAAAAAAATAAGAGGGAAGCAAGTAGGTATGAACGCCGTATGCAAACAAGACATGAGAATCTGTGGCAAAATCAATCTAGCCAGGGGTCTGATGGTGACATATATCGAATGATTTGACATGAACCCTCTACTTTTCAACATCTTCACTTTTAAAAGTAACAGGTGAATCGACTAAGGTATAGATAGCATACTACCCCAAAACGGCGCTTTTTATTCTGCTGCGAAGATAGAGATAGTGGACACGATGTACGTACACGATCAGTAGACTGAACTTACCCAATTGTTCAAAAGACTTGAGCAATTGAGTGAGAATCGAACACTGGTGAACCAGACAAAGACGACTTCAAATTTGTGTCTCTCCAATCAAAGAGATTGTGAACACACTTTCAAACTTCCACAAGTTGATTCAGAAACTATCGCGATGACCCGCGAAACACGGGTGAGTCGAAAAAAAAAAAACACGAGCCATATTACGACCACCAATCAATTCAACCATTCCAACAAAACTAGCATCTGTCATTTTCCCGTTACAACCGAATTCTGGTGACGAATCGCAAACATATATTTACAACACCGCTATCCAGCGTCATTACCGACAACAAGTGTCATTCAACCAAGAAAAATGTCTCATTTGATCATGTATGTCGCATCAACATGATCAATGAGACATCTTGGTAATGACACTTGTTGTTCGGTAATGACGCTGGACTAGCGTGTTGTAAATATATGCGATCGTCACCAGAAATTCGGTGTAACGGGAAAATGACAGATGCTAGTTTTGTTGAATGGTTGAATTGATTGTGGTCGTAAATATGGCTCGTGTTCGACTCACCCGTGTTTCGCGGTCATCGCATAGTCTGAATCAACTGTGGAATGAAAGTGTGTTCACATCTCTTGATTGAGCACAATTTGAAGTCGTCTTTGTCTGACCATTGTTATTCTCACTCAATTGCTCAAGTCTTTTGAATTGGGTAAGTTCAGTCTACTGATCGTGTACGTACTCGTGTCCATATCTCTATTCGCAGCTAGTATGCTATCTACCTTAGTCGATTCACCTGTTACTTTTAAAAGTGAAGATGTTGAAAAGTAGAGGGTTCATGTCAAATCATTCGATATATGTCACCATCAGACCCCTGGCTAGATTGATTTGCCACAGATTCTCATGTCTTGTTTGTATACGGCGTTCATACCTACTTGCTTCCCTCTTATTTTTTTCGCAAATCGCCTGTCAGAGTCAAGTATACATGAGGTGGTGGTGACATCGCTGGTCAGCAGACAACCAAATGAAAAGCCGCTTAGAGACGCATATGTGGCCTTTCTCAGAAGAATTTGAGCGTTCCCTGAATATTTGAAAACAGTCCAACACAAAGAGAGCTCTTAATCAACAGTCGAAAGTAACAATCGATATTTTACAGGCACATCATGAAAAAAAAGTAAAGTTCGAATACTTGGTTACAAGTGGCAAAATAAAAAAAGAATGAAAGATCGTGTTCGATAAAGAGAGAAGATGGAAAACACTCAACAACTGAACTGATAAGTTGCAGTGTGGACAGACAAATGTGGTCGGGTATGATGATTGTCTACGTGCGTTGGTATGGTACATGCTAATCATGGTCTTATAACAATATTCCTCACACCTCGAGGATTCCGTCATCATGTCTTTTTTCAGGATCGTTAACCGAATTTGACTCTCAAGACATGTATTATCTACCTGGAAGGAGATCTCTACATACCATACCTAGACCGTTCGATGACAACACGGCTTCCGTGATTTACAGGCTCATCATCCTCCAGTCAAAGGGGATGTAAAACATCGAGCTCAATCACAGCCTAGGATATGTTTGACGCGATGCTCACCTAGATGTCGAATTTCATTCCAGGAAATCTTACTTAAACATTACAATGAGGGTGAAGGACAGTGTTCAGGTATTTTTCAATGTCAAAGTTCGACATTGATTTCTTCAAGCCTGTCGACAATGCCACCTCGATGACTGGTTTTTCATGATCGTTAACAATATTTGACACTTAGGACACGTATCATCTGCTTGGGAGGAGATCTCTACATACCATACCTTGACTCAGAAAAGTCACACACACACACAAATTATCTCCAAGAATTACAGACCCATCTGCCTGCTCCCTTATGTAGGAAAGTTGCTGTGGAAGATGATGAATAAAAGGTTGATCTGGTACACAAAAACCAACTTACTCGAACACAGCTAGGGTAGAAACAAAACATACGTTGAGTTGACATATCTCACACAAAACAGAGAGTGTGTCGATACCGGTCTCAGTGATGGCGATCTCGTTATTCTGATGCGCGCAAGACTACAACTACATCAACATAAAAACAAAAAAGTTTGAACATTTTGATATATTTTGATATTAAATTTTGCTAGACACCATTAAAACAACATCGAAATGTGTGCGTCACCGACCACGCTTATCATGAAAGGTGACTCGACTAGTTGTTAATAAGAGAGAATGTGGGGAGTTGACATTACAAATTGTATTCTCCCTACACCAATAACATCACATATATCACCGACATTACAGCCTAGTGTGTCGACATCTATGACATCTTGAACGATCACACCACGACAGTATCGACTACAAGAACATCGATAATACATGTAGAGCAGAGACATTACAATCGAGTGTGTGTTGAGGCACGTGAGCATGTCAACTGTGCTGATCCTACAATCTCTGATGCGTCGACAAATCTGGGTATGTTCTTATGTTGACACTACAAACTCTGTGAGTGTGTCAGCCTCTGTCATAACGAGTCGTACACCAGAGCCACCGACTACAAGTTTTTACCATGTTGTCGGTTGATGGGGAGATACAACATTTCACATGCTCATCACCGAAAAAAAAACAACTGTGTTGTCAGCATCAATAACGACAACAGTATCTGTCATGTCAACAACATGTTCACTCAACCATCATGATGTTTCGACAACAACGCCATCATCTTTTTTCACATGAGTCACCAACAGCACATCTCAGTGTTTTGAGTAGCTCAGTCATTATGGATTCTTCCTGATTCTGGACTCATCTGAATATCCAATATCGAAAAGAGCCCAGTTCAACAGCTCTTAAACGATGGATCGTGAAAATAACTCTCAGCGGTAGGAAGTCACCTGTGTCACAAATACGTCAGGAAACTAGTTCCAAGATAAGTTCGGATATAAGATAAGAAATGAGGATCTGTGGGAGAAAAAAGTCTATGGTGATTTTCTGCTAGTGAAAACAAACTATTGGTGATATTTCGTGTGCAAATGCACCTCACAATCTAAAGAAAAAACATCTAGAAAACCAAAAATGCAATATCACTACCTGTATCGCCTCCACTCACCCATACGGCCTCTTTACAGTTCGTCGTTTAATAGTAGCGACAATTGACATACGAACCACAGCAGTATTCATCGTTCCCCATACAGACTCCTTCTACTTCTTCATCGGCGTCACACAAACGAGCTATCACATCGAGTGGAAACTGGATGTTCTGCGAAAAGAAGAAAACTAACAGTTGACGATGACGCTTTAGATATTCTTCCATATGATGTCAGACAGATCTATAATGATAATTGGGGAGAGATATGTATTTGTCAATATCAGAGTTCGACATTGATTTCTTCAAACCTGCCGACAATGCCACCTCGATGACTGGTTTTTCAGGCTCGTTAACAATATTTGACACTTAGGACAAGCATCATCTGTGTGGGAGGAGATCTCAACATACCATTCCTTGACTCGGAAAAGTCACAAATAAAATTGATCTCCAAGAATTACAGACCCATTAGCCTTCTCCCTTGTGTAGGATCTTTGCTGGAAAAGGCGAACATTTGCAGGTGTATCTGCAAGATAGAAATCTCTTCGCTTCAACACATCTAGGATACAAATGACATCACGATCCTTCACATACTCATCACCAAATTAAAAAAAAATTGTTGTTGTCAGCAACAATAACGACAACCGTATCTGTCATGTCAACAACATGTTCACTCAACCATCATGGTGTTTCGACAATAACACCATTATCTTTTTCGCATGCGTCACCAACAGCACATCCCAGTGTTTCGCCTAGCTCGGTAATTATGGATTCTGCTTTGATTTTGGTCTCATCTGAATATCCAATATTGAAAAGAACCCGTTCAACAGATGTTAAACTATCTCAACTTTTCCAAACAAAAAAAATTATCGACATCACTTGTAACGCTGTCTGTGAGTTATCAGAGATTACGGTGTCAGAAAAATATATTGTTGTTGATCCCTCGTATCACCATATCAATAGTTCCCAGTTTTGAAGGATGACTGAGATAAATAATTTATACTGCGGGCAAACAGCGATAATAAATATAACAAAGAGAACTCGATACCTATTTTATAAAAAGAGGAGTAAAACATGCTTGTGCAGTATATACATCGAGAAAATCTTTAAAACATCACATAAATGCCATACCTAAACATTAATGGAGAGATGATCATTAACCTAAAATATGCTGATGATGCTGTATTAGTACCAGAAAATCATAAAGATCTACAACATTACTTAATGAATTAAACATGACAAGCAAAAAATAAATAAATAAATATGGATTAGATATGAATATCAAAAGAAAGTAAAACTATGACAATAAACAAAGAAAATATTCAAAACCAGCAAGTGGATATCAAAATTGAAGGAATAGACTTGGAGATAGTTCAGAGCTACAACTACCTTGGACATACTATAACCAGTGATGGAAAATGTAAAATTGAAATAAGCAAAAGAATATGAATGGTGAAAAATAACGTTAATGCCATGAAAAATATACTAACATCAAAGCAAATAAGATCAGGGCTAAAACTAAGAATAGCAAAATGTTGTCTTCTCAACATTCCTAAATGGTGCATAAACAGGGACGTTAGACAAGAAAACTGAACAGACAACTGAAGCCTTTGATATGTGGTATATAGAAGAATAGGTAGAATTGGATGGAAGGAAAAGAAAACAACGATGAAGTCTTAAAACAACTAACAACGAAAAGAGAACTACCAAGCACAATTCAAACAAGACAAATGCGGTTGTTGGGCCATGTTAAAAGACACAACAGTCTACTAAAAGTAATCCTGGAGGGGAAAATACAAAGTAAAAGAGGGAGAGGCAGACCACGACTAACATGGACGAGTAACATCAAAAGATGAACACGTCAGCCTATGACAACGTGCACCATTAAAGCAAGAGACAGAGCGGAATGACGCTCCATGGTAGCCGTTATCAGTGTCAAGAAATATATTACGCAGAATCGTTCTGGAGAGAGTAAAAGTGGCCAGCGGAAATATATAGATGATCTAGCTAAAGAGGCAGAGGAAGCAGCAAATAAAAGGAATTATAAAGCACTGTACAACCGTACACAGAAAATTGTGTGGAAAATGCAAACAGATTGCTGCCTTTATTAGAGATAAGACAGGAAATCTGCCTAGTACTATAAGGGAACACCTAGAGAGATGGAAATAGCACTTTGAAGAACTTTTGGAACAGACCCGGCTCAAATAATCCTCAAGATATACTACCAGTAGAAGTTATTAAAAAATGGTAAAGCCATAGGGCCAGATGAAATTCCTTCGGAGTATTAACACCTCTACCATGATGTTACATACTCTATTAGATAACATTTGGGAGACGGAAGAAGGTTATATGATCAACTACCATTAGAAAGGAAGTTTACAGGGGTGTACATATTATATGGGAATTATGCTGCTATCAGTGCCAGGATGAATAAAAAAAATTAAGTAGATTTATTTTGGAGAGACTAAAAAAAAGGGTCACAGAGAAACATTTGAGAGACGCACACGTATTTTTTAGGAAGAACAGCTCATGTGTTGATCACATAACTACTCTACGTATAACAATTGAACAAAGATTACGAAACGGTATTTGCTAGTTTAGACAGAGGAATGGTTTGGAAGTTGGTGAGTCACTATGGATTCCCACAAAATTATTAACCTGATAAGAATAATGAATAACACACACAAAAAAAACAGACGCTCTTTTCTTTATAAAAACCAACATTTTAAATTTATATTTTAATATATATGTTTTGCAAATATTTTAATAGAAATCCGCCATGTGAGAATATCCATATTGTAGTTTTTCTACGATGTGTAGTTGGAGGCATCGGTTGCAAACTGTTATATCGCGAGTCTAGCGTTCACGTCAGAATCGTAAAGGGAGGATCGTAGGTTTTTCGCTAGGTGAAAAAATTATTTAAAAAAAACGCGTTGTGTATGACTGGTAGTTTGTCAATTGCAGCATGGGCTTGTTGGGTATTAGGTTTATCGCACGTTTGATAGTTTTAGAAGTTGCGGTTTTTGTTCGTTTTACTTATTACATCTCTAATTATGGCGCTTGTTTCCTTCTCGATTTTTGGAAGAGACGCTATTTATCCTGCTTTTGACGTTGGCGGTGTGAAGAATAGGCTCTATAACTAATGCCGTTGTTGCTATTCTTCTCGCAAATTGTGCCTGTCACAGGCAACCTGCATCCACGTTGAGCGTCTATCCTCTGTAAGATCATCCAAATGATGGATTGTCACCAACTCTTCGGCAAACGTCACCTAAAGTAATTTGAAATATTAAAAAGTTAGAGTATCTTAAAAATAGCCTAAAAAAAAAAAAATAAGCGATGAAGAGAGAATAAGATAAGACATGCTAACCTTGCGGTCGGTTTTTTGTAAAATACTCTGCTCACTAATATCCATAGCGCTCTTCCCAATTAGCGTATTGGTTTGAGTTATTCTAGCTAGTTAGTTTATATATATATTTTTTCCTCTCTCTTTTGGAGAGGTAGCCTAAAGGAACACGCTGGCTGGTAATTAATACAATTGTCCTAGATGCGGGCGAGTATTCTCCAGGCTCAGCTCGCTAAATAGAAACGTTGAGAGTGTTCACGGAATCTGTTAATAATTTACAGATATGGACCCTATCTAGCAGTGTTAACACTGTGGTTGACTAAGTGACCGACGTTGGTCGAATGCATATATTAAATCGTGTACGCGCCTTTTTTTACATAACTACTTGTTGCCGTTTCGCACGCGTGGGGGAAAATCGAATGTCTCACGCGCGAACAGAATTGATTGGGTCATTATGTGCCACGGTGGGAGATATTGAGCTGTCAGTTCATGTCGCCTGCGAGATTTGCCAATATATGTATGTATATACACCTGATTATTGTCCATATCTTAAATACGGGCCCATTTACGCCCACCTAGATATAATAACTATTAATTTATTACTATTATATGTATAAATGCTCACCATATCTATGAAATAACTACCGTATCACTACTCCCTAATATGGTAGTTTCACTTCCGGAGTGGGCGTGGTCTATAGCCGGACAACACACACACACACTAGCTCCTATTGGAAGTCACTTTGGCGGGAAAAACTGATGTCCAATACATGATCAGTAATTATCCCCTCAACAACCCACCCCTTCATGCACTATACAAGCCCTATTCATATATACATATATATCATGACATCACTCTGGCTTGCCGCAGCTTGCCGTAGTCTCTATATAACTCCTGTACTCATAGGGTACTGGACTTCGTATGGTATACCCTATTCTTTGGTCAACTAAAAAAGTAAGACCATAACGTGCGCCTCCCACTACTTTCATTCTCTCACGAATTCTCTCACATTCTTTCTCACTCTCACATTGTCTCTGTCAACTCTCTCTCACTCTCTCTCTCACTCTCTCATTCTCTTTCTCACTCTCTCATTCTCTCTCTCACTCTCTCATTTTCTCTCACTCTCTCATTCTCTCTCTCTCACTCTATCATTCTATTTCTCACTCTATCTCACTATCTCATTCTCTTTCTCAACTCTCCCACACTCTCGCAGTCTCTCTCCCAACTCTCTCTCACTCTCTTATTCACTTTCTCACTCACTCTCACATTCTCTCGCTAATACTCTCTCACACCCTCTCAGTTTCTCTCTCAACTCTCTCAACTCTCTCACACTCTTTTATTCTCTCTCTCTCTCTCCCATTCTCTCTCACACTCTCAAATTATCTTTCTCTCTCTTTTCTTTCACTCTCACTCTCTCACTCACTCTCTCTCACTCTCTATCACTAACTCTCTTTCGCCCAATCTTTCTCACTCTCTCTCTCTCTCTCTCTCTCTCTCTCTGCAATTAGATGTGATGGTAGAGTGAAACAAAACTCCTCAAAATGACAGACGAGGGTTTGATTCACAACAGGCCCAAAAGTTATTTTTTTTTTAAATAGAGGGTGACGTAAATGCTCTGACTCGAACGCCTTGTGATGAGTGTGCATGCGATCTTTATTCTTGCGCCCCATAGAAGTCCAACCCTCTATAATAATTCCAACCCTCTACAATAATCACAACCCTCTACAATAATCCCAGCCCTCTACAATAATCCCAATAATATACAATAATCCCAAACCTCTACAATAATCCCAGCCCTCTACACTAATCCCAAACCTCTACAATAAGCCCAACCCTCTACAATAATCCCAAACCTCTACAATAATCCCAGCCCTCTACAATAATCCCAGCCCTCTACAATAATTCCAGCCCTCTACAATAATCCCAGCCCTCTACAATAATTATCAGCCCTCTACAATAATCCCAACCCTCTACACTAATCCCAAACCTCTACAATAATCCCAACCCTCTACACTAATCCCAAACCTCTACAATAGTCCCAGCCCTCTACACTAATCCCAAACCTCTACACTAATCCCAAACCTCTACACTAATCCCAAACCTCTACAATAATCCCAACCCTCTACACTAATCCCAAACCTCTACAATAGTCCCAGCCCTCTACACTAATCCCAAACCTCTACAATAGTCCCAGCCCTCTACACTAATCCCAAACCTCTACAATAGTCCCAGCCCTCTACACTAATCCCAACCCTCTACACTAATCCCAAACCTCTACACTAATCCCAAACCTCTACAATAGTCCCAGCCCTCTACACTAATCCCAAACCTCTACAATAGTCCCAGCCCTCTACACTAATCCCAAACCTCTACAATAGTCCCAGCCCTCTACACTAATCCCAAACCTCTACAATAGTCCCAGCCCTCTACACTAATCCCAGCCCTCTACACTAATCCCAACCCTCTACACTAATCCCAAACCTCTACAATAGTCCCAGCCCTCTACACTAATCCCAACCCTCTACACTAATCCCAAACCTCTACACTAATCCCAAACCTCTACACTAATCCCAAACCTCTACAATAATCCCAACCCTCTACACTAATCCCAACCCTCTACACTAATCCCAAACCTCTACAATAATCCCAACCCTCTACACTAATCCCAACCCTCTACACTAATCCCAAACCTCTACAATAGTCCCAGCCCTCTACACTAATCCCAACCCTATACAGTAAGCATAGTAATGATCAAAATGATCTAGTGATGGTGTGACGGGCCACATATTGAACTATCATCATCAAACACCATGCCTGCCTGCGTAGGTGATCATGTCTCTCCACTACTTTAGATCTCGGCAGCTATTTATCATTTCTGTTGTTGACCTTCTGCCAAGCCAATCTCTTAAGCTGTCTAGTATTTTTTCTCTTTTCTTCCCTCTATCTTTTCGTCCCTCATATTTCCCAGCTGTTACAATATATTCCAGCTGTTCTCTTCTCACTACATGGTCAAAAAGTGATGATTGTTTTTCTTCCTAATATTGGAAATTAGCTCTCTTTTTGCTTTGACATCTTTCAGAACGTTTTCATTACTCTTCTTAGCTGTCTATGGTATGCTCACTATTCTTCTGTAAAACCACCTTTCTACAGACTCCAGTGATTTTCTTGTCTGTTGTCCTATTGTCTATGATTCACATCCATATGTTAAAACTGACTCTACATAATATTTAAGAACTCTTTTTCTTGTTTCTATTGTCAAAAATGGATTGCATAGTATCTTCCTCAT
>JAVIAB010000092.1:189773269-189908269 GCA_032433765.1 Megaustenia siamemsis
GAGATAAGACACATGGCGTTGGTGAGATTTTTAGTTGAGATAAGATACTTGGCGTTGGTGAGATTTCTGGTTGGTTTTTCGCAGTTGTTGGTTTTTCCAGTATCCACTTAGATCGGCTTGACCATTCAAGGTGTTCATATGAGCTCTTTATATAGAGCTCCTCAGTGGGAGAGGCAATCTGACCATCAGAAGCTAGCACCGTCGAGTAAGTGTTTCGGCCTTTCAACATAATGACACTACAGGAAGGGGGGCAGGTCCATATGGGTGATGACTACAAGATGTCGGCCACTTGCAGTATTTGAACCAGAAAGTGCACAGTAAAGTGCGGATTTGATAGTCGAGACACTGGTCTACAGCAAACTTTTTACTAAATCTAAATATATTATTAAATCATCATGATGTGCCAAACCGGTTGGCGCAGGCGATCATGTTCTGCCACAATCGTCTATCGACTGTGCATTGTATAAATTCTGTTGTTTACTGTTTTCCATGCCATGACACCAAGCTATCTGGTATCTGCTCTCTTTCCCGTCCACGATCTATCTTTACCTGTATTTTGCCAGTTGTATTTAAGTATTAAAATTTTCCTCTTTTCATGTTGTGCACGAAAAATTGTAATTGTTCCTTTCTGATATTTTTTAGTAGCTCCCTTTTTGTGTTGGCCTCTTTGAGAATTTCCTCGTTTGTCTTTTTAGCTGTCCAGTGAACTTTCAACATTCTTCTGAGAAATCCCATCCATATGGCCTCTAACAGTTTTTTCATCTGTTTGTCTACTGTCCATGATTCTCAACCATAGGTCAGAATTGGCTTTATATAACACCGACGAACTCACTTTCTCTACTTCTATTGACATATATATATGGCCCTTTTCGTCTTGTCAGACGATCTAGTGGAGGTTATTGCGTATTTTTTTGAGGTATTGTTTTTGCCGAACAGCTTCTCTCGTGGCTAATTCTACCAATGTTTGACAAACACACGCGGTCACATAATGAACAGGTCAGGCTCGCTGATCCACAGGGTTTACCATCCTTTTTCATGAGTCTCTTCTCTTCAAAGTCCTGTCTTAGCACAGTCTCAAATGTTGTTATACCGTTCCTTATACCTGCTCTCCATGATGTGCGATCACTTGCCAGATGTTGCCAGTCGTTTTCACAGATGGAGAAGTCTTTCAGAGATGATTTGCAGATATCTCTATATCGTAGTTTAGGTCTGCCGATTTGTGTTTTCCGTGTTTTAGCTCACCATATAGTATTTGCCTAGGAATGCGTTTTTCTTCCATTCGTTGGACATGCCCCAGCCATCTTAGCCTTCGACTTCTGAGCATCGACATGATTGTTAGGGTCCTAGCATGTAGTAGGACATTTAAGTTGGTTATTTTGTCCTGCCATTTGATGTGCATTATTTTGCGGAGACATCGCATGTGGAAGACATTTAGTCTTTTTTTCCTGGTTTGAGTACGTTGTCCAGGTTTCGGATATTGACATAGATCTGTTGCATAAGACTTTTTTTCATTTTCTGAAATGTTATTTTGGCCTGAGCTTGTTCTGCTTTTTTATTTCATAGCATTACATAGCATTACATATCATTAAAAAAAACTGTCAATACAAAATCCTAACTCCAGAGGAAAGTCTCGCTGCTTTCTACAAAATCTCAGCAAAGTTTATTAACTCTCTAGTAGTTGTCTACAATCATCCCCCTAAAGTTTTCTAACTCTATAGTAGTTGACTAAAGTCATCTCCCTAAAGTTTGTTAACTCTCTAGTAGTTGTCTACAATAAGCTCCCTAAAGTTTATTAACTCTTTAGTAATTGTCTACAATCATCTTCCTAAAGTTGGTTAACTCTCTAGTTGTCTGTGATCATCTCCTCAAAGTTTAACTCTCTAGTAGTTGTCTGCTATCATCTCCCTAAAGTTTGTTAACTCTCTAGTAGTTGTCTACAATAATCTCCCTAAAGTTTGTTAACTCTTTAGTAGTTGTCCACAATCATCTTCCTAAAGTTGGTTAACTCTCTAGTTATTGTTATTGTGTTATTGTGTTATTTGCTGGTCATCATCATTGCACTCCGAACATGTCCATAGGTGCTCAGATCCCCTCCTCAGCAATTCCCTCAGTGTCCAGCGACTGACGACTCCAGTTCTATGTTGGTTGATAAGTCTTCTTACACGGCCACCAAGTTTCTCATTTCTGGCCGTGCCCATCTTAACTCCCATTTCCATCATCCGAAGAAGTGACGTTGATCTGTGTTTGTCGAAGTCCTGTGCTCTTCCCACATCTCGAAGGGCATTGATGATGTCCGCCCGATCCATCGGTTGCCCGTCCTCAACGACAGCGCAGCTAGCCAACCTGTCCGCTCTCTCATTTCCCCGTACTCCCGCATGTCCAGGGACATAGACAAAGGTGACCTTACGTATTTTGGATTTCTGCAACGACTCTACCCATTGCATGCGTACAGAGCCCGCCTCCACTTTTTTTATCATGCTCATCGAATCACTCAGTTTACATGCATGGATGTAGTCTTGTGACTCTAACCATTTGAATGCCTTGGTCACTGCCATCACCTCCATTGTCATGCTACTCATGGTCATGGCGTATGCACCACTGTCTTCCTTGGCTATTCTGCCTGCCGAGCGTGCAGTAAATGCCCATGCACTTCTTTCGTGTCGTCTTACAGATCCGTCTGTATAGATGACTGCATCTTTCTCATCGGTATTATCGCAGATGAGACCTTTGACCTCAGCATTAACCACGACCAGGTTCTGTTCCCTACTTTTCCTGTCGAGTGTGACAATACATGAGAAAGTCCCCTTGAATGACGTAGGCACCGGTATCCACTCCTCACCAACGCTGATATTGGTAAGCCCACAGACCTGTTTGATGACATCTTCTGCTCGGCCCACCCATGATTTGCCTCTTTTTAGCCTGGTACCTTTCTCTGTGTTGAGCACGTGGTGCAATGGATGCTCTGTATCTGTACTAATCTTCACGTATGCTCGTGCTCTCCAGATCTTGATTCTGTCATCCATGGTTGGAAAGTCAAGAAGATACCTCATTGCTACACAGGGAGTTTCCCTCGTACATCCCAGGATAATGCGCATAGCTTCATTTTGTATTTTCTCCAGCCTATCAATTTGAGTCGTACTGACAGTAAGTATGGCCAGGGCATACTCGATTGGTGCGAGCACTAATCCCTGGAACAGAAGAGTAAGTAGCCTCTGCTCGATGTTGGCAGCTGCCATGACCTTCAAGGCGGCTAATCCTTTGTGGGATTTTGTTATCACATGGTCGACGTGGTCCCGAAAACACAGGCTGCGATCAAACTTAACTCCGAGGTATGTCATCAACTTGTCCCTGGTCACCTCATCAGCTCCCATTCGTACTACCGGTGTTTCTGTATTAACGATATGATTGTTAAGGGAGAACCATGAAACTGATGTTTTATTAGGATTATCCAAGGCACCTGAAACCCCACACCAGGAAGAAATGCGATCGAGTTCGTCTTGCATTGTGGAGGCGATTCCCCGTCTGTCTCTTCCCTGTCGATATACCAGAATATCATCAGCAAAAGTCATAGTTCTTCCCCTCCTATCCAGCTGTTGTTCCGTGATCGTTATTGTGTACACGTTAAATAGAACTGGTGACAACGGTGAGCCTTGTGGCAGCCCAGGACAAATGGATGTTGGCTCGGAAGACCAACTTCCACATCTGAGTATCACCTTCCTCTGAAACAGTGCCGCGGCGATCCATCTAATGAGGAAGGGGTTCACCGCCAGTTTGAGAAGCATATGCATGAGATATTCAAATAGTACCCTGTTGTATGCATCCTCCAGATCTATAGCAGCAGCACATGTCTCCTCTCGTTGTGGAAGCCTTCGAAGACGTCATAGGCAAATACTGCCGCATTGAGCCATGTCTCTTTGTTATATCTATAACCTCCGAGTGTGGATGGGAATACGCGTTTCTGTTCAAGGCGACACGTGAGGACACGGACAACTATTTTCTCCAGCAGCTTGCCCGCGGTGTTCTGCATTGTGATGATTCTGTAGGCACTGATCTGAGAATGGTCCTTGTTTGGCTTCGGTAGCGGTAGTAAGTAGCTGTGTAGCCACTCCTCCTTAATCAGGCCACTCCGAATACTGGCATTAAACTCATTGGCCAGTGTTGTCAAGTCGTCATCAGCTAAATCGCCTATGTCATCATACCGAACACTATCTGGACCAGGAGCAGTGTTGTGTGACCTTTTAAGTGTCGTGCGAATGGTATCGGTTGTGATTATGAGATCTTCTTCCAGCCCTACATCCTTACACAAAATTGACAAAGATCCCCGTATCCTCATTCTTACAGCCTCATTTCTTTGGTCCGTCTGCTCAATGTAGCGGGCAAGCAGGGCCTTCCCTTTGCTCTCATCAGATTTGTGCCATATCTGGCCTGTGCTCTGAAAGTCTGGTATGCCTATGTGTCGTGTTGTGCCATTCATGCACTGATGAAGGCGCCAGAATGGGGCGAGCGATTTTTCTGAGCACACTTTTTTACAGAAGTCATCCCATTTGGCATCCTTAGCCTGCTTAGCACATAGTTTAAAGTGCATCATTTTTTGGTCGACCTCTACTTTCAGACGCTTCAAGAGCTCAGGTTGTGTTCTTCCATTCTCGCTAGCTTTCTGCCATGTCTTGGCCGTTTGTCTCTTGCTCCGCCAAGCTTCCTCGACTTCTACGTTCCACCAGGGTGGCTGCGTCCATCTCTCCTGCCTCCTACGAGAGGCGCTCTGTTTCCTATGTCTGATTTCTAGTTGTTGTCTGTGATCATCTCCTCAAAGTTTGTTAACTCTCTAGCGGTTGTCTGCGATCATCTGCCCAAAGTTTTTTTTTAACTCTCTAGAGGTTGTCTGCGATCATCTCCCTAAAGTTGGTTAACTCTCTAGTAGTTGTCTGCGATCATCTCCCCAAAGTTGGTTAACTCTCTAGTAGTTGTCTGCGATCATCTCCCCAAAGTTGGTTAATTATCTAGTAGTTGTCTACAATAATCTCGCCAAAGTATGTTAACTCTTTAATAGTTGTCTACAATCATGTCCCTAAAGTTTATTAATTCTATAGTAGTTGTCTACAATCATCTCCCCAAAGTTGATTAACTCTCTAGTAGTTGTCTGCGATCATCTCTCTAAAGTTTGTTAACTCTATAGTAGTTGTCTAAAATCATCTCCCTAAAGTTTGTTAACTCTCCAAGTTTATTTACAATCATCTTAATGTGAACTGAACATTAAATAAAACAACAATAAAACAAGAAAAACTTCGGAACAAAACAGGAAGTGACGACATTTTATTGATGTTTCCGTCACCACGTCCACGTAGAAATGGCGTGACAAGTCAGACACATTGCTCAGACATGACAGCATCGACAACAGTGTCTTGGCTATTTATGTGTCTTTGTCTATCTCTCCAATGGCGTGACAAGTCAGACACATTGCTCAGACATGACAGCATCGACAACAGTGTCTTGGCTATTACTGTGTCTTTGTCTATCTCTCCAATGGCGTGACAAGTCAGACACATTGCTCAGACATGACAGCATCGACAACAGTGTCTTGGCTATTACTGTGTCTTTGTCTATCTCTCCAATGGCGTGACAAGTCAGACACATTGCTCAGACATGACAGGATCGACAACAGTGTCTTGGCTATTTATGTGTCTTTGTCTATCTCTCCAATGGCGTGACAAGCCAGACACATTGCTCAGACATGATAGAATCGACAACAGTGTCTTGGCTATTTATGTGTCTTTGTCTATCTCTCCAATGGCGTGACAAGTCAGACACATTGCTCAGACATGACAGCATCGACAACAGTGTCTTGGCTATTACTGTGTCTTTGTCTATCTCTCCAATGGCGTGACAAGTCAGACACATTGCTCAGACATGACAGCATCGACAACAGTGTCTTGGCTATTACTGTGTCTTTGTCTATCTCTCCAATGGCGTGACAAGTCAGACACATTGCTCAGACATGACAGCATCGACAACAGTGTCTTGGCTATTTATGTGTCTTTGTCTATCTCTCCAATGGCGTGACAAGCCAGACACATTGCTCAGACATGATAGAATCGACAAAGTGTCTTGGCTATTACTGTGTCTTTGTCTATCTCTCCAATGGCGTGACAAGTCAGACACATTGCTCAGACATGACAGCATCGACAACAGTGTCTTGGCTATTACTGTGTCTTTGTCTATCTCTCCAATGGCGTGACAAGTCAGACACAGTGCTCAGACATGACAGCATCGACAACAGTGTCTTGGCTATTACTGTGTCTTTGTCTATCTCTCCAATGGCGTGACAAGTCAGACACATTGCTCAGACATGACAGCATCGACAACAGTGTCTTGGCTATTACTGTGTCTTTGTCTATCTCTCCAATGGCGTGACAAGTCAGACACATTGCTCAGACATGACAGCAACGACAACAGTGTCTTGGCTATTACTGTGTCTTTGTCTATCTCTCCAATGGCGTGACAAGTCAGACACATTGCTCAGACATGACAGCATCGACAACAGTGTCTTGGCTATTACTGTGTCTTTGTCTATCTCTCCAATGGCGTGACAAGTCAGACACATTGCTCAGACATGACAGCATCAACAACAGTGTCTTGGCTATTACTGTGTCTTTGTCTATCTCTCCAATGGCGTGACAAGTCAGACACATTGCTCAGACATGACAGCATCGACAACAGTGTCTTGGCTATTACTGTGTCTTTGTCTATCTCTCCAATGGCGTGACAAGTCAGACACATTGCTCAGACATGACAGGATCGACAACAGTGTCTTGGCTATTACTGTGTCTTTGTCTATCTCTCCAATGGCGTGACAAGTCAGACACATTGCTCAGACATGACAGCATCGACAACAGTGTCTTGGCTATTTATGTGTCTTTGTCTATCTCTCCAATGGCGTGACAAGCCAGACACATTGCTCAGACATGACAGCATCGGCAACAGTGTCTTGGCTATTACTGTGTCTTTGTCTATCTCTCCAATGGCGTGACAAGTCAGACACATTGCTCAGACATGACAGCATCGACAACAGTGTCTTGGCTATTACTGTGTCTTTGTCTATCTCTCCAATGGCGTGACAAGTCAGACACATTGCTCAGACATGACAGCATCGACAACAGTGTCTTGGCTATTACTGTGTCTTTGTCTATCTCTCCAATGGCGTGACAAGTCAGACACATTGCTCAGACATGACAGCATCGACAACAGTGTCTTGGCTATTACTGTGTCTTTGTCTATCTCTCCAATGGCGTGACAAGTCAGACACAGTGCTCAGACATGACAGCATCGACAACAGTGTCTTGGCTATTACTGTGTCTTTGTCTATCTCTCCAATGGCGTGACAAGTCAGACACATTGCTCAGACACGACAGCATCGACAACAGTGTCTTGGCTATTACTGTGTCTTTGTCTATCTCTCCAATGGCGTGACAAATCAGACACATTGCTCAGACATGACAGCACCGACAACAGTGTCTTGGCTATTACTGTGTCTTTGTCTATCTCTCCAATGGCGTGACAAGTCAGACACATTGCTCAGACATGACAGCATCGACAACAGTGTCTTGGCTATTACTGTGTCTTTGTCTATCTCTCCAATGGCGTGACAAGTCAGACACATTGCTCAGACATGACAGCATCGACAACAGTGTCTTGGCTATTACTGTGTCTTTGTCTATCTCTCCAATGGCGTGACAAGTCAGACACATTGCTCAGACATGACAGCATCGACAACAGTGTTTTGGCTATTACTGTGTCTTTGTCTATCTCTCCAATGGCGTGACAAGTCAGACACATTGCTCAGACATGACAGCATCGACAACAGTGTCTTGGCTATTTATGTGTCTTTGTCTATCTCTCCAATGGCGTGACAAGTCAGACACATTGCTCAGACATGATAGCAACGACAACAGTGTCTTGGCTATTTATGTGTCTTTGTCTATCTCTCCAATGGCGTGACAAGTCAGACACATTGCTCAGACATGACAGCATCGACAACAGTGTCTTGGCTATTTATGTGTCTTTGTCTATCTCTCCAATGGCGTGACAAGTCTGACACATTGCTCAGACATGACAGCATCGACAACAGTGTCTTGGCTATTTATGTGTCTTTGTCTATCTCTCCAATGGCGTGACAAGTCTGACACATTGCTCAGACATGACAGCATCGACAACAGTGTCTTGGCTATTTATGTGTCTTTGTCTATCTCTCCAATGGCGTGACAAGTCAGACACATTGCTCAGACATGACAGCATCGACAACAGTGTCTTGGCTGTTTATGTGTCTTTGTCTATCTCTCCAATGGCGTGACAAGTCTGACACATTGCTCAGACATGACAGCATCGACAACAGTGTCTTGGCTATTTATGTGTCTTTGTCTATCTCTCCAATGGCGTGACAAGTCTGACACATTGCTCAGACATGACAACATCGACAACAGTGTCTTGGCTATTTATGTGTCTTTGTGTATCTCTCCAATGGCGTGACAAGTCTGACACATTGCTCAGACATGACAGCATCGACAACAGTGTCTTGGCTATTTATGTGTCTTTGTCTATCTCTCCAATGGCGTGACAAGTCTGACACATTGCTCAGACATGACAGCATCGACAACAGTGTCTTGGCTATTTATGTGTCTTTGTCTATCTCTCCAATGGCGTGACAAGTCTGACACATTGCTCAGACATGACAGCATCGAGAACAGTGTCTTGGCTATTTATGTGTCTTTGTCTATCTCTCCAATGGCGTGACAAGTCAGACACATTGCTCAGACATGACAGCATCGACAACAGTGTCTTGGCTATTTATGTGTCTTTGTCTATCTCTCCAATGGCGTGACAAGTCAGACACATTGCTCAGACATGACAGCATCGACAACAGTGTCTTGGCTATTTATGTGTCTTTGTCTATCTCTCCAATGGCGTGACAAGTCAGACACATTGCTCAGACATGACAGCATCGACAACAGTGTCTTGGCTATTTATGTGTCTTTGTCTATCTCTCCAATGGCGTGACAAGTCAGACACATTGCTCAGACATGACAGCATCGACAACAGTGTCTTGGCTATTTATGTGTCTTTGTCTATCTCTCCAATGGCGTGACAAGTCAGACACATTGCTCAGACATGACAGCATCGACAACAGTGTCTTGGCTATTACTGTGTCTTTGTCTATCTCTCCAATGGCGTGACAAGTCAGACACATTGCTCAGACATGACAGCATCGACAACAGTGTCTTGGCTATTTATGTGTCTTTGTCTATCTCTTCAATTGCGTGGAAAGTTAGCACTGACAGACACTAGTGCCAAGGACAATGTCGGTTTCATAATAGATTGAGAGAAGTTGTAAAGAGAGATTTGTAAACAGATAATAAAGGCAAGCGAACGAGCGAGCGGACAGTGTGGTTGAGTATGAATGATTAAAGTAGACACATCAGCTTAGTGGAGAACAAGTGGAGCGAGAGAGATGAGTGTGACGATGATTACAAAAATAAAGGATGGCTTGAGATATGTGTCTTAGGAGAGGAGGAGGAGGGGGAGGAGGCGAAGCATCCAGAAAGGTCATATAATATGTGTTTGTGTCTGCACTTGTTAATAGGAAACAGGAGATATAAGGTATCTCACTTGCAAAGAAACTTGGCATTTCCGATTTTCCGACTGATTTTCAATCAGTAATTATTTTCCTATTTTAGCGCTAATGGAGGCCACTTCCAGCATATGTTGACGTCACATATCCTACAAAATAAAGTAAGCCCTACTTCACATATCCTACAAAATAAAGTAAGCCCTACTTCACATATCCTACAAAATAAAGTAAGCCCTACTTCACATATCCTACAAAATGGAGTTATCCCCACTTCACATATCCTACAAAATGGAGTTATCCCCACTTCACATATCATACAAAATGAAGTAAGCCCCACTTCACATATCCTACAAAATGAAGTAAGCTCCGCTTCACATATCCTACAAAATGAAGTAAGCCCCACTTCACATATCCTACAAAATGGAGTTATCCCGTCTTCACATATCCTACAAAATGGAGTTATCCCCACTTCACATATCATACAAAATGAAGTAAGCCCCACTTTACATATCCTACAAAATGAAGTAAGCCCCACTTTACATTTGTTTACAATCCCATCATTAGTGCTATAACTGTTACAGAAATGCCATGTTCCCTAGCGAGTGGCACACCCTATACAGTTATGTCAACAACTGACATCCCCTCTTCTTGTCGATGCCATATATCTCCAGCCACACAATGATAGTTCCGTGCATGTTCTGTCAGGAACAGCAACTGTTTAATCTGTCTAGTTGGCTGTGTGCTGGCTTGCTGGTATCTCGTGGCTAGCAGCACGGATTTCATTTTAGCTCGGGCTGCCCATTCTGTTTTCTTGTCTGTGCATTTTTACTGAGCACTTCTAATTATTCAAACAAGAGAAATGAGATTTGTTGGGGCATGTTAAAAGACACAACAGTCTACTAAAAGTAATATTGGAAGGGAAAATACAAGGTAAAAGAGGCAGAGGCAGACCAAGACTAACATGGGCGAGTAAACAAAAAAATGGACAAGTCAGCCTAACCTGCACCATCACAGCAAGAGACAGAACTGAATGGCGCTCCATGGTAGCCAACCTTCGATGCGGAGACGGCATTTAATGACGATGACTGCAAAATGTCGGGAGCCGCGATAGCTCAGTGGTTAGTGAACTGGACTACAAAGGACAAGAGGTAGGCTTCGATCCCAAGCGACGGCCTCCGGTTCACCCAGCCTTAAATGGGTATCGAATTTTTTTCTGGGAAAGTTAAGCGGCACGGTCGCGATACCGACCACATTACCCCAAAAATAATGTGCCGAAGGTCTGCAAAATTTATGGTCACTAATATCATATTCCCTATACGCCACTTGGTGTGACGGGGGCACTTTACTTTTTTTTGTTTTTAACTGCAAAATGTCCCAGGGTAACTTGAACAGCATATATAAGTGAAGTGGCCAGTTCTTCCACCTTGTCATTTATCTTCTACAACTGACTGAGATAGGCATTTTTGTCAACTGCTAAGACTGTAGATCGTCAAGATGTGAACCAACCATCCACGTGCACCTCGCTTACAACCCAGCGCCATCTACCTCATGACATCACAGACGAAGTACAACTAAACTTGAAGAAAACTAACAGGTAGAGAAGAGAAGTTCCCTGGACAGCTAAAAAGACCAATGAGGAAATTCTCAAAGAGGCCAACACAAAAAAAGGAGCTCATAAAAAACAACGGAAAGAAACGATTAACATTTTACGGGCACATCATGAGAAGAGGAAAGTTGGAATACTTGGTTACAACTGGCAAAATATAAGGAAAGAGAGATTGCGGACGACAAAGAGAGAAAATACTGGACAGCTTAGTGTTATGGCATGGAAACCAGTCGGTAGCCTAGTTGGGAAAACCACCCGACTGGACTACCGACGTTCGGACAACCCGTGTTCGATTCCCGCTGGAAGCAGTGTGAGTTGTACTCGTGGTTGGAAAAAAAAAATACCCCCACGGTCGACCCAGCCGTTGGCAGAAATGGGTACCAGGGTATTACCCTGGGAAGGTGAGGAATGTCGCTTCGCATCTGAGTTTCGATGCTTGAGGCAACACTATACAGAAATCTCCGAACATTTTGGATAGGCGGCCGAGCACATATGGGTATATACTCGCGTGCTAAGACGCCGGTTCAAGTCTCGTTTACCTTTACAGTCAACAACACAACTGGTACGATGCACTGTAGATAGAAGATTGTGGAAGGACATGATCGCCTACGCCAACCGGTATGGCACATGATGATGATGATTATGAGAGAAGAAAAAAGCTGAAAAGCGGTGGGGAGGAAGGAAGGAGGGTGGTGGGTACTTTCAAATTTCCCGAAACGGGGATCAGGACACGAGACAATTAAGGGCAACAGAAGTTAAAAGCCATTATAAGATGGACGCAATGTCCTGTGACATCCGGTCCCTGTAGTAATTAAATAGTCTTTTTAGAGACGGCAAGTTTAAGTATGGGAGTGACTGTAGTCAGCACGCCTAGAGATGCTTTCAGACACTATTTAAGTGTTTAGTTTGTCCCTTGACGTTAAGACGTTACAACCTGATACGGACAAGGTCACGCCTAAACAAAAGTCCGGGTGTCAAGGTTAAACCAGAAATTCAAGTTGGCATGATGACGTCTGTGGGGGGTCTGGTAAATAGATGATTTATTTAACGGTATATTTTAAAAGTGTTGCAGTTATGGTTGTCTTAAACAGTCTGAGCAGGGTAGGGTGAGGTGGGCTGCAAATAGAGAATGGACATAGGATTATGGAGTGGCGGTTACAGGTCGAGTAGGGGAAAGTGGGTTATATCAGGTTAAAGGGGAAATTCATTTATTGGTGGGAATAGGGGGAAGTCGTTTATAGGTGGAATTAGAGGAGAATCATTTATAGGTAGGGGTAATGGAAAGTCGTTTATAGGTGAGAATAGGGGAAAGTCGTTTACAACACGGTATAGGGAAAGTCGTTTATAGGTGGGAATAGGGGAAAGTCGTTTATAAGTGGGGATAGAAGAAAATCGTTTATAACAGGGAATACAGGAAAGTCGTTTATAAGTGGGAATAGGGGAAAGTCGTTTATAGGTGGGGATAGAGGAAAGTCGTTTATAGGTGGGAATTGGAGGAAGTCGTTTATAGGTGGGAATATAGGAAAGTCGATTATAGGTGGGAATAGAGGAAAGTTGTTTATAGGTGGGGATAGAAGAAAATCGTTTATAACAGGGAATAGAGGAAAGTCGTTTATAAGTGGGGATAGGGGAAAGTCGTTTATAGGTGGGGATAGAGGAAAGTCGTTTATAACAGGGAATAGAGGAAAGTCGTTTATAGGTGGGAATAGAGGAAAGTCGTTTACAGGTGGGGATAGAAGAAAATCGTTTATAACAGGGAATAGAGGAAAGTCGTTTATAAGTGGGGATAGGGGAAAGTCGTTTATAGGTGGGGATAGAGGAAAGTCGTTTATAGGTGGGAATAGGGGAAGTCATTTATAACATGGGATAGGGGAAAGTCGTTTATAGGTGGGAATTGGAGGAAGTCGTTTATAGGTGGGAATAGAGGAAAGTCGTTTATAGGTGGGAATAGGGGAAGTCATTTATAACATGGGATAGGGGAAAGTCGTTTTAGGTGGGGGTAATGGAAAGTCGTTTATAGGTGGGGTAATGGCAAGTAGTTTATAGGTGGGATTAGAGGAAAGTCGTTTGCAGCAGGGTATAGGGGAATGTCGTTTATAGGTGGGGACAGAGGAAGGTCGTCTATAGGTGGGAATAGCGGTAAGTCGTTTATAGATGAATAGAGGGAAGTCTTTTATAACATGGGTTAGGGGAAAGTCATTTTAGGTGGGGGTAATGGAAAGTCGTTTATAGGTGGGAATAGGGAAACGTCGTTTATAGCAGGGAATAGGGGAGAGTCGTTTTGTAGTAGGGAATAGAGGAAAGTCATTTATATAGGTGGGAATAGAGGAAAGTCGTTTACAGCATGGTATAGGGAAAGTCGTTTACAGCATGGTATAGGGAAAGTCGTTTACAGCATGGTATAGGGAAAGTCGTTTACAGCATGGTATAGGGAAAGTCGTTTATAAGTGGGAATAGGGGGAAGTCGTTTATAGGTGGGAATAAGGCAAAACAATCACACTAACCACAGCGCTACCTTTACTTGACTACAGAGCCAATACACTAACCACAACGCTACCATTACTCTGCACGTGTTCCTAGAAACTACAAAAAATGAGATTGCTAAAACGAGCAATAGAAGACATTTTGTTTTGAGAAATGGATTGATGACCATAACTTCCGTTCTTGTCGCCTCCGCTGCTCCAGACGTGAGGGAAGGTGCAATGACTAGATCAATATAGTACAAATATGTGTTCGTTAAGCGAGCTAGTATAACATAAACAATCTACAATATGTGTTCGTTAAGCGAGCTAGTATAACATAAACAATCTACAATATGTGTTCGTTAAGCGAGCTAGTATAACATAAACAATCTACAATATGTGTTCGTTAAGCGAGCTAGTATAACATAAACAATCTACAATATGTGTTCGATAAGCGAGCTAGTATAACATAAACAATCTACAATATGTGTTCGTTAAGCGAGCTAGTATAACATAAACAATCTACAATATGTGTTCGTTAAGCGAGCTAGCATAACATAAACAATCTACAATATGTGGATGACAGTCTTAATAGCAGATACGGAGAATGAACTACAAGAAATAATAGACATAATAGTGAAGAAATCAACAAGAAAGGTCTCAGCTTAATCAGTAAGGCAACAGAAGTAATGGTCAGCTGGAAGAAATAATCTTGCTCATTACGAAACAATTAAATAAATGGGACACATCTAAAGCAAGTCCAGAGCCTCAAATACTTGGCCACAAAAATAACATCAGATGGAAGATGCACTACAGAAATAAAAAAAAACACACAATAGCACCGGCAAAAAAAGCATTTGAGAAATTTAAAAACATCTTGTGTAACAAGTATATGTTATAAGTGAGAAAAAAGTTTATAAGTGCTATATGTATCAAGGACAGAAGACAAACAAAGAAAAAGAAGTTAGAGGCCTCAGTGGTAGGGTTCTCAGGAGAATGTTGAGAGTTCCCTGGACACGTAAAAAGTACCAACGAGAACATTCTCAAAGAGGCCGGCACAAGAAGGGAGATAGTAAAAATACTAAGACAGAAACAATCAACATTTTTCTAACACATCATGATAACAGGAAAAAGGAATACTTGGTTACAACCGGCAAAATACAGGGAAAGAGACATCGTGGAAGGCAAAGAGATAGCTTGTTGTCATGGCATGGAAAACAGTCAACAGCAGAATTGAAACGATGCGCCGTTGATTGAAAATTGTGAAAGGACATGATCGCCTACGCCAACCGGTCTGGCACATGATGACGATGAAAGTAATCAAATAAGATTACTGAGTATCAATGACAAGTAATGTTAGACTGAACCCATTGATGTTGTTTGTGTGTTGGTGGTACGTCATTTCTCGTGGACTAAGTCATCGCTATTTCATTATCGCAATCGTTATGTCCTCTTGCAGTTTAACCGAAAAGTCGATATGATTAGTTACGGAGACGTCCGATATTTATGTCAGCGATAGATAAATAAGAGAATAATTATGGTATCGATTACCGGAGATATTTTAACTACAGAATGTCGTGTGGCTGTGCTTGTTGAAGTTAGAACTAAATTGATATATCTTGACAGCGGAAGTTATGAGTCCAACGTTTTCGCACAAATAAGCACATATCATGGAATTGTTCAACTACCTATTCTGTTAGCACATATCATGGAATTGTTCAACTACCTATTCTGTTAGCACATATCATGGAATTGTTCAACTACCTATTCTGTCAGCACATATCATGGAATTGTTCAACTACCTATTCTGTCAGCACATATCATGGAATTCCTCTTTAACAGGGTGTCTATCTAGGGTATATCCCTAGAATACCTGCCTATTCTGTCGGAACATATCCTAAAATTGTTCAGCTACCTATTTTGTCAGCACATATCCTGGAATTGTTCAGCTAACTATTCTGTCAGCACATATCCTAGAATTGTTCAACTACCTATTATGTCAGCACATATCCTAGAATTGTTCAACTACCTATTATGTCAGCACATATCCTAGAATTGTTCAACTACCTATTATGTCAGCACATATCCTAGAATTGTTCAACTACCTATTCTGTCAGCACATATCCTAGAATAGTTCAAATACCTATTCTGTCAGCACATATCCTAGAATTGTTCAGCTACCTATTCTGTCAGCGCATATCCTAGAAATACTTACCTACCTATTCTGTCAGCACATATCCTAGAATTACTTACCTACCTATTCTGTCAGCACATATCCTAGAAATACTTACCTACCTATTCTGTCAGCACATACCCCGAAATACCTGCCTACCTATTCTGTCAGCACATATCCTAGAATTATTCAGCTACCTATTCTGTCAGCACATATCCTAGAATTACTTACCTACCTATTCTGTCAGCACATATCCTAGAATTACTTACCTACCTATTCTGTCAGCACATATCCTAGAAATACTTACCTACCTATTCTGTCAGCACATATCCTAGAATTACTTACCTACCTATTCTGTCAGCACATACCCCGAAATACCTGCCTACCTATTCTGTCAGCACATATCCTAGATTTATTCAGCTACCTATTCTGTCAGCACATATCCTAGAATTGTTCAGCTACCTATTCTGTCAGCACATATCCTAGAAATACTTACCTACCTATTCTGTCAGCACATATCCTAGAAATACTTACCTACCTATTCTGTCAGCACATATCCTAGAAATACTTACCTACCTATTCTGTCAGCACATATCCTAGAAATACTTACCTACCTATTCTGTCAGCACATATCCTGGAATCGTTCAACTAAATATGCTGCTAGTTCTCTTCTCTAGATCCACTAGCTCAGCTGTTGTTCCGACTCTGATGCATCAAAAGTTGTATCTTATATCCGCCCCCATCACCTCCCCCCGCCACACCCATGCATGATAATTACTGGCTGCCCATTAACATTGTGACACGTACATATTTACATTGGCAGGCACTTTCTGTGCTCCGTTTTCTCCCACACATTCTGGACACTTACCTCGTTAACTGCAATGTTGGTGTCACAAGTCATCTATACACACACACACACGTACACACATTACGATGAAGGTATGTCAGCGACAACAGACAAGTCACACACACACTCACACAAACACACACACACACACAACAATACAATGAAATCAATGAAGCTGTACTAGCAACTACTCAAACATCGACGACGTGTCCAGACATGCACACACACATTACATTTGATGTCATCAAACAGGTCTGCGGGCCTACCAGTATCAACACTGGCGAGGAGTGGACACAGATGCCTTCGTCAAAGGGACATTTTCGAGTATTGCTACTCGACGGGAAATGTGGGGAACAGGACTCCTGGTCATTGCGGAGGTCAACGGTCTCATCTGGGATAAGAACGATGAGAAAGATGCAGTCATCTATACAGACGGATCTGTAATACGACACCAAAGGAGTGCATGGGAATTTACATCACGCTCGGCGGGCAGAATAGTCAAGGAAGACAGTGGTGCATACGCCATGACCACGAGTAGCATGACAATGGAGGCGATGGCAGTGACCAAGGCATTCATCTGGTTAGAGTCACAAGACTACACCCACGCATGTATACTGAGTGATTCGATGAGCATCATAAGAAAAGTGGAGGCGGGCTCTGTACGCATGCTTGGGTAGAGTTATTGCAGAAGTCCAAAATACGTAAGGTCACCTTTGTCTACGTCCCAAGACATGCGGGAGTACGGGGAAATGAAAGAGCGGACAGGTTGGCTAGCTGCGCTATTGTTGAGGACGGTTAACCAATGGATCGGGCTGACGTCATCAATGCCCTCGGGGCAGTGGGAAAGACACGTGACTTCGACAACCATGAGTGACGTCATTCCTTCGGATAAAAAAAGATGGGAGCTAAGATGGGCACAGCCAGAAACGAGAAACTTAGTGGGCGCACAAGAAGACTAATCAACCAACATAGAACTGGAGTCGTCAGTCGCTGGACACTTCGGGACTAGCTGAGGCGGGGATCTGTGCACCTATGGACATGTTCGGAGTGCAATGACGATGACCCGCAAATAACTCAATATTAAACTGATTCACAGGTGTTCACCATACCGTATGTCCTTTCCTATCTTGCTGGCTCGTCCTCTTAACATCAACATCTGGACTCTATGTATGAAACTCTTGCCTCTTACTAACTTGCATCTATTAACTCTGGCGTGTGTCAACTCATTGATATTATAACGAGGAGCGAGGGGAGATATAATTTGTGGTCTTTTGCTCTTCTGTTCGCCTCTGCTGCTGTTGTGTTTCCTAGTGCTTCTAATATTCCATCGACCCATCTTTTCGTGGTCGACCCTTGGGTCTGGTGTTCTCACGTTTGTTGAAGGCTCGTTGTGTTGTGTTTTGTTCTGTCTGCCTTGTCACGTGGCCAAACCATTTTATCTGTTGTTTCCTTATATATATTCTATGGCGGGGGCTATTCCTAGCTTTTTTCTTAGTTCTTCATTTCTTATCTTATCTCTCAGTCTGTTTCCTGTCATTCGTCTAACACATTTCATCTCTTTAGATGTTATTTTTTCTTATTGTTCTTGCATCTAGGGCCCAGGTATGGTATTGGTAGCACAACGTTAGGATGAAGATTGTATTGTATAGTGCTCGTTTTGCCCCCAGAGTTATTTCCTTGTTGGACAATAGTGGTGATAACTGTCCGATGATTTGACAAGCTTTGTTGCATCTTGAGTCTATCTCTGCTGTTTGAGAATTATCGTTTGTCATTAGACTTCCTAGGTATTTGAATTCCTCTTCTTGTTTTAGTTGTCTGCCTACTATAGTTATGTTGATGTTCTGTTTATTTTTGGCGACGTTCATGACTTCTGTTTTGTTGATGTTGATTTTCATGTTGTATATTGTGCCTGAGCTGTTGAGTTTGTTTAAGTGTTCTTGTAGTTCTTCTATTGTTTTATGTATTAGTGCCTGATCGTCTGCAAATAGAAGCTCGTTGATCTCCTCTGTCTCTGATGGGTTGGCTAGCTTGCATATATGGTCCATGTATGTAATAAACAGTAGGGGGGATAGTACGCACCCCTGTCTTAAGCCTGATCTAACTTCGAAGTGGTCTGTGTAGCCTGCTGCTGTTCTGACCCTGCAGCTGCTGTTGACGTAGAGGCTTTTAATAAGGTTGGTTAGATGTTGGCTTACTCCGTATGTTGTTAGTATCTCCCACAGTTGTTCTCTGTTTACTCTGTCGAATGCTTTTTCCTGGCCAATGAAGGCTATGTATAAGTTTTGATTGTGTTGTGTCGTTTTTCTGCAAGCTGTTTTAGTGTGAATAGTGCGTCGGTACATCCTCTGTTTTTTTCGGAACCCCATTTGAGAAGCGCTTAACTGTAGTTCTATTATTGGTCTGAGGCTTTTTTTCCAAGATTTTGGCGTATAGCTTTCCTACATGGCTGATAGAGATATACCTCTATATTGATTGCAGTCTCTTTTGCTACCTTTCTTTTTCCATATTGGTATGATGATTGCCTGTTGCCAGTCTTTTGGGGCTTGTTGTTGGTGCCATGCTGCATTAAATATTCTGTGCAGCCATTGCATTCCTGTTTCTCCTACTGCTGCTATTATTTCTATTGGTATGTTATCTATCCCTGGTGCTTTATTTCTTGGTGCATATTTGATTACTTCTTCGATGTCCTCTTTCATGATGTTGGGTTCAGTATTTGTAAGTTCTGGCGTGGGTTTTGTTGTCTTATTGGTAGTTGGTATGTTTAACAGGTCTTCAAAATATTCTTTCCATCTCTGTTGCATACATTGGTTATTTGATATTGACTGTCCGTCTGTGTCATTTATCAGCTCAGTAGGATCATGGTTTTCTTTTCTCGCTCTTGTGGCTTTTACTGCTTTGTAGAAATCTCTTGTGGCTGTCGTGAAGTCCCTGCTCATGTTTTGTCCGAATTCTGTCCAATTCCTTTGCTTAGCTTCTTTGATCAACATTTTAACTCTTTTTCGAACTAAGGCATATTTTTCATATTTTTCTTGGTTCTTGTTCTCCCTCCAATTTTTAAACAGTTTTTTCTTTTCCTTAATTGCTTCTCTGATTGTTTCATTCCACCATGGGGTGCTCTTTTTTCCTTCTCTTGTCTTACCTTCATTCCACAAACTGTTTTCAAGATGTTGGTTACTGTTTCCTTAAATTGTTTCCACTCTTCTTCTACTGTGCATACTTCGTTACGGAGTTTCTTGAATTTCCTCAGCTTTTCTTCTAGGGTTTTCCTTGTTTCTTGATCTCTTAATTGTTTTATTTGTATTGTCTGTTCTTTTCGCTTCTTTTGTTTGTTTTCGTATATTCTCTTTATTTTTGGCTGTCTTAGTGTGATCATAACCATCTTGTTGTCCGTGACGTCTGTGATATTATGGATTGCTCTACTGTAGGTTACTTTTTTCTTGTTGTATTTTCTTGTTAGTATAAAATCTATCTGGCTTCTGCATGTTGTGTCATTCCATTTGTACCAGGTGTATACTTGCGACTCTCTGTGTTTGAAGAATGTGTTGGTGATAAATAAATTGTTTTGATTGCATAGTTCCAGCAGTCTGCTTCCGTTTTCGTTTATTTCAGCTGTTTTATCGCCAAAGGGTCCTAAGATATCACTGTTCTCACTGTTGCGTTTCCCAAGCCTTCCATTAAAATCTCCCATCACTAACATGTCGTCGCTTTCGTCAATCTTGTTAATAATTTCATTTAATGTGTCGTAGAATTCTTCGCTGTCTCTTTCATTGTTGTTGCATGGTGCATAGATTTGAATGTAATTTGTTTTTTGCTCGTCTTCTAGCAGTTTAATTGTGATAATTCTTTCTGAATGGTATTTTATTTCTAGAATGTTCTTTCGTTGTTCTCGGTCGATGATAAAACCTACCTCCTTGTGTTGGTCTTTCTGTGTTGTCGACTCCTGAGAATATTTTCGTGTAGTTCATGTGTGTTTTGTTTATCTGTTGTCCTTTTACTCTGGTGTCCGCTAATCCTAGTATTTTAATTTTCCTTTTTGTCATTTCTTCTATAAGTTCGACTTCTTTATTTTTTATCCCGCATATATTTATCGCTGCTACTTTAATCTCCATTATTCTATGTATTTCTCTGAGCATAAAACATTTATCCCTTACCGACCTGCTAAGTCAGTCGTAAGTTAAGGGCTTAACTTAAGAGAAACACACGTTGGGGGTTTAGCCTGGCTGATGTTTCCCCCCACGTGTTTGATCGCTAAGGTCTCACATGCGATCTTTTACGATCTAAATATAAAACTTGAGTTGGTTACATTTAAAAAAGTACTTATCAGTTCTTACCCTCATCCTTTGTGGAAACTTTACACAACTTTTCGAAAATTATATCCCATATCCCATTTCCATATTCCATATTGGAAAAACAACATATTAAATCACTTTAATCACCACACAATCTATACTCCGAATAGGCATTGGACGGTCATGTTGAGTCTTTCGCTTTTTCTCTCGGCTGTTGGGAAACTGTTTTAACTATCCCCAAACAGTTCACAAGTTCTTCCGAGTTTGTCAGATTTGTCCTGCTTTTCTAACCGCCATGATCTAAGTCTCAAACGTTTTCTAACCGCCATGATCTAAGTCTCAAACGTTTTCTAACCGTCATGATCTAAGTCTCAAACGTTTTCTAACCGCCATGATCTAAGTCTCAAACGTTTTCTAACCGTCATGATCTAAGTCTCAAACGTTTTCTAACCGCCATGATCTAAGTCTCAAACGTTTTCTAACCGTCATGATCTAAGTCTCAAACGTTTTCTAACCGTCATGATCTAAGTCTCAAACGTTTTCTAACCGTCATGATCTAAGTCTCAAACGTTTTCTAACCGTCATGATCTAAGTCTCAAACGTTTTCTAACCGTCATGATCTAAGTCTCAAACGTTTTCTAACCGTCATGATCTAAGTCTCAAACGTTTTCTAGCTGCTATGATCTATCTGCATGACGTTCCCTAAGCGGTAGTTATGATCTATGTCTCTGACGTTTAATAACCACTTTGATCTATTTTTCAAAAGTTTTCTAACCGCCATGATCTATCTACAAGATGTTTTCTGACAATCAAGATCTATCTACAAGATGTTTTCTAACAATCAAGTTCTATCTACAAGATGTTTTCTAACAATCAAGATCTATCTACAAGATGTTTTCTAACAATCAAGATCTATCTACAAGATGTTTTCTAACAATCAAGATCTATCTACAAGATGTTTTCTAACAATCAAGATCTATCTCAAGATGTTTTCTAACAATCAAGATCTATCTCAAGATATTTTCTAACAATCAAGATCTATCTCTAGATGTTTCTAACAATCAAAATCTATCTACAAGATGTTTTCTGACAATCAAGATCTATCTACAAATTGTTTTCTAACAATCAAGATCTATCTACAAGATGTTTTCTGACAATCAAGATCTATTTACAAGATGTTTTATCACAATCAAGATCTATCTACAAGATGTTTTATCACAATCAAGATCTATGTACAAGATGTTTTCTGACAATCAAGATCTATCTACAAGATGTTTTATCACAATCAAGATCTATGTACAAGATGTTTTATCACAATCAAGATCTATCTACAAGATGTTTTCTCACAATCAAGATCTATCTACAAGATGTTTTATCACAATCAAGATCTATCTACAAGATGTTTTCTAACAATCAAGATCTATCTACAAGATGTTTTATCACAATCAAGATCTATCTACAAGATGTTTTCTAACAATCAAGATCTATCTACAAGATGTTTTCTAACAATCAAGATCTATCTACAAGATGTTTTATCACAATCAAGATCTATGTACAAGATGTTTTATCACAATCAAGATCTATCTACAAGATGTTTTCTAACATTCAAGATCTATCTACAAGATGTTTTCTCACAATCAAGATCTATCTACAAGATGTTTTCTAACAATCAAGATCTATCTACAAGATGTTTTATCACAATCAAGATCTATCTACAAGATGTTTTCTAACAATCAAGATCTATCTACAAGATGTTTTATCACAATCAAGATCTATCTAGAAGATGTTTTCTAACAATCAAGATCTATCTACAAGATGTTTTCTAACAATCAAGATCTATCTACAAGATGTTTTATCACAATCAAGATCTATGTACAAGATGTTTTATCACAATCAAGATCTATCTACAAGATGTTTTCTGACAATCAAGATCTATCTACAAGATGTTTTCTAACAATCAAGATCTATCTCAAGATGTTTTCTAACAATCAAGATCTATCTACAAGATGTTTTCTAACAATCAAGATCTATGTACAAGATGTTTTCTAACAATCAAGATCTATCTACAAGGTGTTTTCTAACAATCAAGATCTATCTCAAGATGTTTTCTAACAATCAAGATCTATCTACAAGATGTTTTCTAACAATCAAGATCTATCTCAAGATGTTTTCTAACTATCAAGATCTATCTCAAGATGTTTTCTAACAATCAAGATCTATCTTAAGATGTTTTCTAACAATCAAGATCTATCTACAAGATGTTTTCTAATAATCAAGATCTATCTACAAGATGTTTTTTAACAATCAAGATTTATCTACAAGATGTTTTCTAACAATCAAGATCTATCTACAAGATGTTTTCTAACAATCAAGATCTATCTCAAGATGTTTTCTAACAATCAAGATCTATCTACAAGATGTTTTCTAACAATCAAGATCTATGTACAAGATGTTTTCTAACAATCAAGATCTATCTACAAGATGTTTTCTCACAATCAAGATCTATCTACAAGATGTTTTCTAACAATCAAGATCTATCTCAAGATGTTTTCTAACAATCAAGATCTATCTCAAGATGTTTTCTAACAATCAAGATCTATCTCAAGATGTTTTCCAACAATCAAGATCTATCTACAAGATGTTTTCTCACAATCAAGATCTATCTACAAGATGTTTTCTAACAATCAAAATTTATCTACAAGATGTTTTCTAACAATCAAGACCTATCTACAAGATGTTTTCTAACAATCAAGATCTATCTACAAGATGTTTTCTGACAATCAAGATCTATCTACAAGATGTTTTCTGACAATCAAGATCTATCTACAAGATGTTTTCTGACAATCAAGATCTATCTACAAGATGTTTTCTGACAATCAAGATCTATCTACAAGATGTTTTCTAACAATCAAGATCTATCTACAAGATGTTTTCTAACAATCAAGATCTATCTACAAGATGTTTTCTAACAATCAAGATCTATCTACAAGATGTTTTATCACAATCAAGATCTATGTACAAGATGTTTTATCACAATCAAGATCTATCTACAAGATGTTTTCTCACAATCAAGATCTATCTACAAGATGTTTTCTAACAATCAAGATCTATCTACAAGATGTTTTCTAACAATCAAGATCTATCTACAATATGTTTTATCACAATCAAGATCTATCTACAAGATGTTTTCTAACAATCAAGATCTATCTACAAGATGTTTTCTGACAATTAAGATCTATCTACAAGATGTTTTCTGACAATCAAGATCTATCTACAAGATGTTTTCTAACAATCAAGATCTATCTACAAGATGTTTTCTGACAATCAAGATCTATCTACAAGATGTTTTCTAACAATCAAGATCTATCTACAAGATGTTTTCTAACAATCAAGATCTATCTACAAGATGTTTTCTAACAATCAAGATCTATCTACAAGATGTTTTCTGACAATCAAGATCTATCTACAATATGTTTTCTAACAATCAAGATCTATCTACAAGATGTTTTCTGACAATCAAGATCTATCTACAAATGTTTTCTAACAATCAAGATCTATCTACAAGATGTTTTCTAACAATCAAGATCTATCTACAAGATGTTTATCACAATCAAGATCTATGTACAAGATGTTTTCTGACAATCAAGATCTATCTACAAGATGTTTTCTAACAATCAAGATCTATCTACAAGATGTTTTCTAACAATCAAGATGTATCTACAAGATGTTTTCTGACAATCAAGATCTATCTACAAGATGTTTTCTGACAATCAAGATCTATCTACAAGATGTTTTCTAACAATCAAGATCTATCTACAAGATGTTTTCTAACAATCAAGATCTATCTACAAGATGTTTTCTGACAATCAAGATCTATCTACAAGATGTTTTCTGACAATCAAGATCTATCTACAATATGTTTTCTCACAATCAAGATCTATCTACAAGATGTTTTCTAACAATCAAGATCTATCTACAAGATGTTTTCTGACAATCAAGATCTATCTACAAGATGTTTTCTCACAATCAAGATCTATCTACAAGATGTTTTCTCACAATCAAGATCTATCTACAAGATGTTTTCTAACAATCAAGATCTATCTACAAGATGTTTTCTGACAATCAAGATCTATCTACAAGATGTTTTCTCACAATCAAGATCTATCTACAAGATGTTTTCTGACAATCAAGATCTATCTACAAGATGTTTTCTCACAATCAAGATCTATCTACAAGATGTTTCTCACAATCAAGATCTATCTACAAGATGTTTTCTGACAATCAAGATCTATCTACAAGATGTTTTCTAACAATCAAGATCTATCTACAAGATGTTTTCTCACAATCAAGATCTATCTACAAGATGTTTTCTCACAATCAAGATCTATCTACAAGATGTTTTCTCACAATCAAGATCTATCTACAAGATGTTTTCTAACAATCAAGATCTATCTACAAGATGTTTTCTCACAATCAAGATCTATCTACAAGATGTTTTCTCACAATCAAGATCTATCTACAAGATGTTTTCTCACAATCAAGATCTATCTACAAGATGTTTTCTCACAATCAAGATCTATCTACAAGATGTTTTCTCACAATCAAGATCTATCTACAAGATGTTTTCTCACAATCAAGATCTATCTACAAGATGTTTTCTAACAATCAAGATCTATCTACAAGATCTATCTACAAGATGTTTTCTAACAATCAAGATCTATCTACAAGATCTATCTACAAGATGTTTTCTAACAATCAAGATCTATCTACAAGATGTTTTCTGACAATCAAGATCTATCTACAAGATGTTTTCTCACAATCAAGATCTATCTACAAGATGTTTTCTCACAATCAAGATCTATCTACAAGATGTTTTCTAACAATCAAGATCTATCTACAAGATGTTTTCTGACAATCAAGATCTATCTACAAGATGTTTTCTCACAATCAAGATCTATCTACAAGATGTTTTCTGACAATCAAGATCTATCTACAAGATGTTTTCTCACAATCAAGATCTATCTACAAGATGTTTTCTCACAATCAAGATCTATCTACAAGATGTTTTCTGACAATCAAGATCTATCTACAAGATGTTTTCTAACAATCAAGATCTATCTACAAGATGTTTTCTCACAATCAAGATCTATCTACAAGATGTTTTCTCACAATCAAGATCTATCTACAAGATGTTTTCTCACAATCAAGATCTATCTACAAGATGTTTTCTAACAATCAAGATCTATCTACAAGATGTTTTCTCACAATCAAGATCTATCTACAAGATGTTTTCTCACAATCAAGATCTATCTACAAGATGTTTTCTCACAATCAAGATCTATCTACAAGATGTTTTCTCACAATCAAGATCTATCTACAAGATGTTTTCTCACAATCAAGATCTATCTACAAGATGTTTTCTCACAATCAAGATCTATCTACAAGATGTTTTCTAACAATCAAGATCTATCTACAAGATCTATCTACAAGATGTTTTCTAACAATCAAGATCTATCTACAAGATCTATCTACAAGATGTTTCCCTCTTTACAAACATGAATTTCACTTTCCCTGTAAAAGATCTCCCCTTCCCGTAACCCCCGCGGGCTCCTTTCCCTGACTCCCTCTTACCCTCCTCTCTTACTCCCCTTGTCTTCCTGAATGCTGTGCAGCTTTCCGATGTCTTCTTGAAAGGGTCAAAGCTTGCTGGAGACCTGTAATATTATCTCCCTTTAAGTTCCAATATTCTAGAATCAAATGGAAAGCTAAAAATAAGGTTCCGATAATAAGACGGCCAGACGCATATTAACATATGAAGAAAGATATCAGGATGTAATGTACAAACCGTCAACAAACAAGTTATCAACAAAGATATCCAGTTCTTGTACAACAATAATGAGTTATGTCCCCTACTAATGCATCTGTATATTTATTTCCTTAATCATCATCACAAAGTGGTGTGCTTGCTAATGTTGATGCTCACTGAGCTATTTGCAGGTCATCATCATTGCACTCCGAACATGGCCATTGGTGCTCAGATCCCCTCCTCAGTAAGTCCCGCAGTGTCCAGCGACTGACAGAACTCCAGTTCTGTGTTGGCTGATAACTTTTATTATACGTCAACCAAGTTTCTCGTTTCTGGCTGTGCCCATCTTTACTCCCATCTCTTTCAACCGACGGAGTGACGTGGACTCATGTTGTCGAAATCCTGTGCCCATCTTTACACCCATCTCTTTCAACCGACGGAGTGACGTGAACTCATGTTGTCACAATCCTGTGCCCTTCTTTACTCCCATCTCTGGAGTGACGTGAACTCATGTTGTCGAAATCCTGTGCCCATCTTTACACCCATCTCTTTCAACCGACGGAGTGACGTGAACTCATGCTGTCACAATCCTGTGCCCTTCTTTACTCCCATCTCTGGAGTGACGTGAACTCATGCTGTCACAATCCTGTGCCCTTCTTTACTCCCATCTCTGGAGTGACGTGAACTCATGCTGTCACAATCCTGTGCCCTTCTTTACTCCCATCTCTGGAGTGACGTGAACTCATGCTGTCACAATCCTGTGCCCTTCTTTACTCCATCTCTGGAGTGACGTGAACTCATGCTGTCACAATCCTGTGCCCTTCTTTACTCCCATCTCTGGAGTGACGTGAACTCATGCTGTCACAATCCTGTGCCCTTCTTTACTCCCATCTCTGGAGTGACGTGAACTCATGCTGTCACAATCCTGTGCCCTTCTTTACTCCCATCTCTGGAGTGACGTGAACTCATGTTGTCGAAATCCTGCGCCCTTCCCGCACCTCGGGAGGACATTAATGACGCCCGCCTATTGTATCCAATGTTTATCATCTTCGACGACAGCACAGCTAGCTAGCTTGTCCGCTCCCTCATTTCTTCTTAATCCCGCATGTTCAGGGACATAGAGAAAGGTGAATCAGCGTATCGTCTACAGTTGTAAATGCTCAACCCGTTGCCTAGATACAAAGCTAGCCTTCACTTTGTAGATGATCGTGTTTCTCCACAAAACTCTCTATATCTACAGCTGTTTATATGTTAATTTATTTAGTTCTACCAGCCTATTTCTTTTAAATTGTCTTGAAACTTGACTCTCTATTTCTCACTATCTCTTATTCCTTAACTTGTTCCCAGTTTTAACATATGTGAGTTAGAATAATAGTACACATTTTTGGATACCGAAGACTAGAAGAGACTGAGTTGGCAGGGAGTGACGATCTAGAGTCAGGACACCAAGCAAGAGTAATAGAATTTTAGTCGGCAAGAACACGCGATAGTTAGGAGATGCAGAGACTAGAGAAGAACAATCAAGTGGACAGATTAGTGAGTAGCACTATTAAGAGATAGTTAGTAGCAGTGCCAAGAGACAGACGGACCGGTAGAAGTTAGATAATATAGGTAGATAGTAGCAGTGGCCAAGAGACAGCAGGACCGGTAGAAGTTAGATAATATAGGTTGGCCGTCAATGGGGACGGTCCACATATAGTGTAGATGAGAGTATGAATGCGGTCAGAGCCCAGACAAGTGTTAGGGCGAGAGACTGAAGAAATTGTAGAGTGCGCTCTAAGTGTGTAACTTGCCATATCCAGTGTGTACGAGAGTCCGATGTGACAGAATTAAAAGTCGGAACAAACTCTTATAACCAAGGTGTTGTTATCTGTTACACAGTTATATTTATCTAGCCTAACGTCAACCCTCGGGGACGAATCATAACAACAGTAAAGTTGTCGCGGAACCACAACGTGAAGCGGTCATCTTAACAACAAACCCGAAGTACTACAGTGACACGGCAAGGTCAGGGCGGAGACAATAGCCATGGGGCACGAAGGCGTGTTGGCACGATTGTAAACACGAGCAGCGCATCCAGCGGAGGTCAATCACCCGAGAAGTGTGACAAGTATCGCATGGATGATAAGTATCGCCACATAGCGCAACAACAATGATCCCCAAATAGAGCTCAACATCACGCAGTATAACAACAAATAAACTACGTCCGGGTACAGAACATGCGACGTAACGATGATGATGATGATGATAATGGTGTTGATGTTGTTGTCACAAAATATCCCAGCTGTTCTCTTCTCATTACATACCAGCAATAACAAAATAAAAGTGTCATGTTTTCTCTTTGTGTTGGCTCTAATCTTTTATTTCTTGTTTTCTTTATTCTCGCTGGCCATGGTATCTGCAACATTCTTCTCAATAAAACTATTACTTTTGAAGACAGGTTGTTAGACCGATCAGTATTTTCTGTGCGTCCGTCTTCCTCTGTCCCTTTATCTTTTTGTTTTCCCATGGTTATCTCACTAGTAGTGGTAGCCTCCGTCAGTCATAGTTGACTATGGATTTTTCAGCGCCCCTAGAAATGTTATTTTTTCCTTTTCTTTCGCTGTGTACATGTATTATCTTTGTCTGTAATCTGTCTGCTTCTTGTTCGAGTTGCAGCTATATAGTGTGTTTCCAAAGATTGCGGTCTGCAGCTATTGCTTCCCAGGCTGTAGGGTTTTTCGTTCAGGGAATTCGTGTCACGTTTAACACGTCTTCAAATCGAAGTTTTGGGCGCACCCTATTTCTTTCGCCATCTGCTAGTTGTCGGTAGAGTATATCTGTTGGTGGTGGGCCATCCTTCACACGGTGTAAGTTGCCAAGTCAGCGTAACCTACGTTGTTTGAGCAGCGTGTAGATGTCCAGGAGGTCTGTACGAATGAGGACCTCTACATTTGTCACTTTGTCCTTCCGAGTGATGCCAGGAATATGAGGTTGACATCGCATTATCTTACTATTTTTCTTCCTTTCAGCTCCCTGTGGAGCATAGGTCTTCAACAAACACTTTCAATGCCGTTTTGTTTCTTGCCATTCTTTTAATCATTCCATGATTTCCCCATCATTTTCATCTTTGCTTCCGTCTGTCTTCTCCAATAGTATTTTTGTCTTCCTCTTAGTCTTTTTTATTTGGAATTTCAAAAAATTTTTATTTTATGTTCTACTCCCAGTTGGCTTCCGCGATGTGTCTTGTTCATATAGAGTGCGTACATTCCAGGTGTCAATTCTGGAGGTTTTCGAGAGAGAGAGCCCTTATTCCTCCTTGATGGCGTTATCTTATGATATGACCAATAAAGGAAAACTCATTTATTTTTTATGAGCAAAAAAAGTATTCTTTGGGACACTGGCTTCCTTATGTACACTGGCTTCCTTTGGTACACTGGCTTCCTTATGTACACTGGCTTCCTTATGTACACTGGCTTCCTTATGTACACTGGCTTCCTTTGGTACACTGGCTTCCTTATGTACACTGGCTTCCTTATGTACACTGGCTTCCTTATGTACACTGGCTTCCTTTGTACACTGGCTTCCTTTGGGACACTGGCTTCCTTATGTACACTGGCTTCCTTATGTACACTGGCTTCCTTGCACACTGGCTTCCTTATGCACACTGGCTTCCTTATATACACTGGCTTCCTTTGGTACACTGGCTTCCTTATGCACACTGGCTTCCTTATATACACTGGCTTCCTTATGTACACTGGCTTCCTTTGGTACACTGGCTTCCTTATGCACACTGGCTTCCTTATGTACACTGGCTTCCTTTGGGACACTGGCTTCCTTATGTACACTGGCTTCCTTTGGTACACTGGCTTCCTTATGCACACTGGCTTCCTTATGTACACTGGCTTCCTTATGTACACTGGCTTCCTTATGCACACTGGCTTCCTTATGTACACTGGCTTCCTTATGTACACTGGCTTCCTTATGTACACTGGCTTCCTTATGCACACTGGCTTCCTTATATACACTGGCTTCCTTATGTACACTGGCTTCCTTTGGGACACTGGCTTCCTTATGTACACTGGCTTCCTTATACACTGGCTTCCTTATGCACACTGGCTTCCTTATATACACTGGCTTCCTTATGCACACTGGCTTCCTTATGTACACTGGCTTCCTTTGGTACACTGGCTTCCTTATGTACACTGGCTTCCTTATGTACACTGGCTTCCTTACGTACACTGGCTTCCTTACGTACACACTGGCTTCCTTACGTACACTGGCTTCCTTACGTACACTGGCTTCCTTATGTACACTGGCTTCCTTTGGTACACTGGCTTCCTTATGTACACTGGCTTCCTTTGGTACACTTATTATAATTTTATTTTGACACTTCCTATCTTCGTTTTGCAACTCTTCCTTCCTGATTTCGTCGGCATGTTGCTTCTGTCCACTACCCTCTGACCCTATTCTAGACCCACTCATCATCATCATCATCAACGAGTGCCTTCTCCGCAACGAAGGTTGACTACCATGGATCGCCATTCTACTCTGTTTCTTGCTTTGACGGTACAGGCTGTCATAGATTGACTTGTCCATCTTTTGATGTTACTCGTCCATGTTAGTCTCGGTCTGCCTCTGTCTCTTTTACCTTGTACTAATAGAAAAAGTCATCGTAGAAAAATGAAAGGTCTTTAATGGCCATTTGCAAGGGACATTATTTCTAAACAGGATAGAAGTGAACTAGAATGTGGCTCATAATCTATTTGGATTAGTTCCCTTTGGTCAGAAATGGTATGTCTCAAAGCTGTGTTTGTTTTGTTGCCCCAGACGGACCTTTGGGATATAGTACAACATGTGGGGATGTGCAAGCCAAGAGCCTACTGTAGCCGTTACACAGAACAAGTAATAGGGAGGTATAAATGATGAAGTAACTATAATAGCATGGTAGGAAGAAACAAATATTTATTACAACGGGAGAAGTACATAAATAACTCACAGCTGGGAACAAAATGGAAGGAGAACTGAGATAACTCACAGCTGGAAACAAAATGGGAGGAAAACTGAGATAACTCACAGCTGGGAGCAAAATGGGAGGAGAACTGAGATAACTCACAGCTGGGAGCAAAATGGGAGGAGAACTGAGATAACTCACAACGGGGAACAAATGGAAGAACAGAAATAACACACAGCTGGAAACAAAATGGGAGAACATAAATAACTCACAGCTGGGAACAAAATGGAAGTACATAAATAACTCACAGCTGGGAACAAAATGGAAGGAGAACTGAGATAACTCACAGCTGGAAACAAAATGGGAGGAAAACTGAGATAACTCACAGCTGGGAGCAAAATGGGAGGAGAACTGAGATAACTCACAACGGGGAACAAATGGAAGAACAGAAATAACACACAGCTGGAAACAAAATGGGAGAACATAAATAACTCACAGCTGGATGTAAAATAGGAGACGTCATCATTTAGCAGATGGACAGATTTACTGAGACATTGACATGCTGGGACGAGAACGCTGTCAGTAAACTTCTAATATTCTCTCTCCCCTTCCCCCCTCCCCCCTCAGTGTCTGGTGTTATAGATGTTTTAATTAATTTTTGTGTGAGAGGTGGTATAGGAGTGGGTGATGGTAGAGGAGTGTGAGATGGTAGAGGAGTGGGAGATGGTAGAGGAGTGGGAGATTGTAGAAGAGTGGGAGATGGTATAGGAGTGGGAGATGGTAGAGGAGTGTGAGATGGTAGAGGAGTGGGTGATGGTAGAGGAGTGTGAGATGGTAGAGGAGTGTGAGATGGTATAGGAGTGGGAGATGGTAGATGAGTGTGAGATGGTAGAGGAGTGGGAGATGGTAGAGGAGTGGGAGATGGTAGAGGAGTGGGAGATTGTAGAAGAGTGGGAGATGGTATAGGAGTGGGAGATGGTAGAGGAGTGTGAGATGGTAGAGGAGTGGGTGATGGTAGAAGAGTGTGAGATGGTAGGAAGAGTGGGAAATGGTAGAGGAGTGGGTGATGGTAGAGGAGTGTGAGATGGTAGAGGAGTGGGAGGTGGTAGAGGAGTGGGAGATGGTAGAAGAGTGGGAGATGGTAGAGGAGTGGGAGATGGTAGAAGAGTGGGAGATGGTATAGGAGTGGGAGATGGTAGAAGAGTGGGAGAAGATATAGGAGTGGGAGATGGTATTTGAAGTGGGAGATGGTAGAAGAGTGGGAGAAGATATAGGAGTGGGAGATGGTATTTGAAGTGGGAGATGGTAGAGAATTGGGAGATGGTAGAGGAGTGAGAGATGGTAGAGGAGTGGGAGATAGTATAGGAGTGAGAGATGGTAGAGGAGTGGGAGATGGTAGAAGAGTGGGAAACGGTAGAGGAATGGGAGATGGTAGAGGAGTGGGAGATGGCATAGGAGTGTGAGATAATATAGGAGTGGGATATGGTAGAAGAGTGGGAAATGGTAGTGCAGTGGGAGATTGTGTAGGAATGGGAGATGGTATAGGAGTGAGAGATGGTATTTAGAATTGGAGATGGTAGAGGAGTGGGAGATTGTAGAGGAGTGGGAGATGGTATAGGAGTACCAGATGGTAGAGGAGTTGGAGATGGTAGAGGAGTGGGAGATGGTATAGGAGTGGGAGATGGTATATGAGTATCAGATGGTAGAGGAGTGTTAGATGGTATAGGAGTGAGAGATGGTATTTAGAATTTGAAATGGTAGAGGAGTGGGAGATGGTATAAGAGTACCAGATGGTAGAGGAGTGGGAGATGGTATAGGAGTGGGAGATGGTATAGGAGTGGGAGATGGTATTTAAAGTTGGAGATGTAGAGGAGTGGGAGATGGTAGAGGAGTGGGAGATGGTATAGGAGTAGCAGATGGTAGAGGAGTGGGAGATGGTATTTGGAGTGGGAGTTGGTGAATGCAGATGCTGAGGGAAATATCTAGTTATGTCTCAGTTGTTGTCCTTGCGTGACCACCATCTTGTTTGCAGTCATGAACCTAGTTTATATGAGGAGGTGGGGGGGGGTTATACGTTCACGTAAGCTTGCTTATACGCAGATTGGGAATAAACAAGTGACTGCAGTATTGCTGTAAAGCTGGTAGCAAGGACCCAGTAGTGGAATGTAAGGTTCACTCATACAACGTATGGTGACAGCTTTACAAATTAATGAACACAACAACATACTGACTTGTCGGTCTACATGCGGCCTTCTTCAGGAAACGAGGACAACACAAACAGACAACGAAATAAAATCAACTCTACTACATATAGGATGAGTGGTACAAGTAAAACAAGGAGAAATAAAAAAATAGCCTTGTTTGCACGTAGGTAGTCGAGTCATACGTTCACGTAAGCTTAATTCTACGTTAGTGGTCGAGTAGTGGTTCTAGATAAGGCAATAGAACACCTGATATGTAATTAGACTGAAGTTCTCCTGCCAGCTGTCACTTCGGTGATGCAGGTCACAGAATGTGCTCAATTCCTGCCTTCCAGGAAGGTCAAGAAAAACTAAAGGTTATGGAAGCAGGCCAGCAAAAGCGCGGGATGAAGACGCATTGGACAGCAGGGTGTAAAACACAGTGAAATGCAGTCCGCTAACGAGTAAAGTTCGTGATATCTCAGTAGGTGCATTCACCGCAAGGTTGCAAATGCTTGTTTCAATGCAGCTCACTTTCAAGCAGCTCTCACTGGCCATCGAATTCTCACCAACAGTTGAACGTGTACAACCATGCTCCAGTTCAGTGACCTCATCAAAATAATGGAAATACAATTTTCAATTAAAATTATTTTTACTTCAGTTTAATTCAAGAAACAGTCTGTAGTTTTCTCCCATGATGAAGCAATTATTCCGCCTGAGCACCTTAGTTAAATCACCCCTCTCCGCGCGGCCAACATTTGGTTCAACCCGTATTTCTGTTCTTTGATTTGGCTGAAGGAAGTATTGATTCATGGAGACAAGAAGAACCAGACGATTGAATTGATAATAATAATAGGATGGTCAAAGTAAAAATCTCACTACATTTTCAGAATAACTGTCGCAGTCACTCAGAGACAGATTTATGGCTTTGTTCACAGAGACTTTGCTTCACAGAAAAATATCAGGCAGCGAAATGATTTCAAATATTAGTTCACGTTTGAGAGTGGCGGGAAAGTGGTTAGTGAAAAGAACCTCCCCTTGCAGTGACCTTGAACCAACGGAACGTCATTCTATGGAGAGAAACAGCGTGAGACTCCCAGTTCCAAGTTGACTGTCAATGGCGTGGTTCTAGCAGTTTCTAGAGACGAGGGATTTAGTGCCCTCTTGTTATAAGAAGCCTTCCTTCATGAGTGCGCGTCTAGAGCTGCCACAACCCTACTACAGGTCGTTAAGAACACAAGGAATAAAGATAACTACTGACAATACAAAACTAACGAGAAACAAGACCCGGGTTTTGGCAAATATCAACATCATCATCATCGGGTGCCGTCTCCGCAACGAAGGTTGGCTACCATGGAGCGCCATTCCACTCTGTTTCTCGCTTTGATGGTGCAGGTTGTCATAGATTGGCTTGTCCATCTTTTGATGTTACACGTCCATGTTAGTCTTGGTCAGCCTCTGCCTCTGCTACCATTGTATTTTCCCTTCCAATATTACTTTTAGTAAGCTGTTGTGTCTTTTAACATGCCCCAAAAATTTCATTTGTCTTGTTCTAATTGTGTTTAGTAGTTCTCTTTTTATTTTTAGTTTTTTTTTAAACTTCATCGTTTGTTTTTTTTTCTTTCCATCCAATTCTACCTATTCTTCAATAAATCCACATGCTTCAATTTTCTGTTCTGTTTTTGACAAATATAATCACAATAAATGGAGAGAAATGAAACAGTCAACAAACTCAAGCATACATCTGGCCTCAGCTGTCACTGATGAATGTTAACCGGAGGTGTTAGCCAGGATTGTACATGCAATAGTAGCAAAGACTAGACTAAACCAAAACAAGAAACATAGAAAGATAGTCATGAAAAGAAAGATCTGTTTATTCTGTCTTTTGTGATTCTTGCAGTGGCCCATATAGTTTTGTCTGTAGTGTTGTATCTATGGGCCAATGGATTTTCCTGTCTACTATGTTCAGTGCAGTCTTGAAGTATGTGTTCAGCAGTCTGGGGCGCCTGTCCACATGTACAAGTAGTTGAGGTGCCGATCTTGAATTTTGTATACATGTGACTATGGAGTCGATTTTGTCCTGTTCTGAGGCGTATAATGATAACTTGTTCATATCTATTCATATTATGAAAGGCATCCTGATTTGGGGCTTGTGGTCCTCTGATTGATTTGATTATCTGTTTCTTATGATGGTATGTAACCGGTGTATCTAGTTGTGTGCCTTCCTTTGCCAACTGATCTGCTTTCTCATCTCCTGGTATTCCACAGTGAGATGGGATCCACTGCAGGGCAACCCTGTGGTGCTTGCAGAGTTCAGTCAATAAGGTCTGCAGATGTGGTAATTTTCTGGATTGTAGTGCCTGTAGTACTGATCTTGCATCTGTCAAAAACACTACAGGCTGTGGGCTAAGAATACTGTTCAGCAGTTTTTCTATTGCCAACTTTATTGCTTGTATTTCTGCATAATAATTGTGACAATATTTCCCTGTTGCTATTTTATTCATATCCCTAGTGTTATTTGGGTACTCTATATATGCACCGGTTTCCGGTTGTTTCCAAAATGGAGGAATTATTTTTCTCCGGCTTGGTATAGAACCGTTGATCAGAGGTTTAACAAGCCGCTATCGTAAAAACGATGTTGTTAATGAAACGTAGACCTGATACAGAATGTGTAAATTAGCAGTAGATAACGAGGAAATTAGAGAAATCGCCAATCAACCACTAATATCTTCAGTAATAAAGAAAAGACGATGGTCATACGTTGGACATGTGATGAGAAGAGATAATAATCGAATAGCAAAGCAAGCCCTCATATGGGAAACAACAGGTAAAAGAAAAAGAGGAAGACCCAGGGAGACACTGAGAAGAACATTGATGAGAGAGGCAAGAGCAGCAGGAATCGGCTCCCTCAATGAGATAGAACTGCTTGCACAGAACAGAGACAGATGGCGAGATTTGATAAAATATCTTTAAAAGAAAACTGCTAGAACAAAAATTCATATAGGAGAAGGTGTATCTTGGTCTACGCCCTATGGGCCGGTTACGGCTCGAAAGGTCAATAGATAGATAGATAGATATATGCACCTGCTCCCCCATTCTTTACTGCATTCTGTGCTGATCCATCTGTGTACACACGGATCCATAGGTCTTGTGGGTATTCTTCATCCAGGAAACTGAGAGTTATTGTATTTCGCTGTAGACTATTCTGTTTCTCTTTATCAACTATTCCTTTCACTTCTGTCCGTATTTGAACTGATAATCCTGATTCCTCTGTCCAGGGAGTCTGTTCTGGTATGGGCAGTAGGGGGTTAACAACTCTTGGCATGTCTAGTGTTTGTCTACTAATACGCTTGGCTTGGTGGATAAAACTGCTTCTCTTAAATCGTCCCAATGCAAGATTTTGGAATCGGTCCTTCATTGGATGTCTCGGCATACAAGCAAATTTTTCTGCCTGTATCAGTACGTTTGTGTCCCTCCGTTCTCTCAGTGCTGGTATCCTCCACAATTTCTCCATCTCCAATATTGGTGTTGATTTCGTTGCTCCTGTGATGACCCTAAGTGCCTGGTTTTGTACTTTGTCCAGTTCTTGCAGTGTGGTGTTCGATGCTGAGCACCATGCAGATGATCCATATTCTAAATGTGGGCGTATACTCTGTTGGTAAACTTTACTGAGTGTTTTCCCACTCGCACCCCATGTAGTTCCACACAGCTTTCTTAGAATAGCCAACTTTCTCCTTGCTTTTTGGGTTGCCTTATTTATCTGCTGTTTCCAAGATAGTTTGTTATCAAATGTAACTCCGAGATACGTAGCTTGTATGTCTTCTTTCACAGGCTCATTGTTTATGTAGATGGCTCCTGCTTTTTGTTTTGGGGAGAGAGTGAAAAGTGTAGTACTGCATTTGTCTGTATTGATGCTGATACACCATCTATTTGCCATGAATTCAGTGCATTCATAGCGCTTTTATAACAATTTGGAGGCCACTGTTGCATACTCCTCTGTGCACCACATTACCAAGTCATCTGCATACACTGCCACTTTGATGCCATTTGGTAGTTCAGTAACTAGGTCATTGATGTAGATCAGAAAAAGTTTTGGAGATAGTACCCGTCCCTGTGGAACGCCCTGGCGCAATAAGACCTTCTTACTCTTAAGACCATCAAGTTGCACTCTGGCTCTCCTGTTATGCAGGTATGCTTTGACCCATTTGTACATCCTGCCATTTACTCCATAATTTCTCAGTTTCTTCAAAAGCCCTTCCTTCCATACCTTATCAAATGCTTTCTTTAGGTCTATCCATGCTGCTAGTACCAGTTTCTTTTCTTGAAACGCATCCTCAATTTCCTGGGAAAGATAGGTTGCCTGATCTTCGGTAGAGTAACACTGTCTAAAGCCTGCTTGTTGTGGGACAAGGAGATTTTCACTTTCCAGATACCACTGCAGTCTGAGATTGATTATACGTTCCATTGTTTTACACAAACAGCTTGTAAGGCTGATTGGTCTATAGCTGGATGTCACTGAACCATCTTTTCCTGGCTTTAGTAATGGTATCATAATTGCTTCTCTCCATGCCTGTGGCACTCTACCTGTGATCCAGCAAATGTTGTAGATCTGCAGTAGTTTTGCTTTAGCTGCAGTTCCCAAGTTCTTAATCATTTCATTGGACACTCCATCACTGCCTGGTGACTTTTTCATTTTTAATTTGGATATTGCCAGCTCTAGCTCTCATTGCGTAATGGGTATTTCCATGACTTCATGTGTGGTCTCTTCTTGTCTTGCATTTTGTTGTTTTAAACGGGTCTCTTGTCGTTTCTCTAGGCTAATTTCAATATTGTTGCCATTTGCAAAGGAGTCTGCAAAGTGATTTGCTGCATGCTTACCTGTTAGGATGTCTCCATCCTTCTTCAGTGTAATTTTTGTGTTCCTTTCTGTACCCTCATCATTCAGCTGTTTTACAAGCTTCCACACTTTTCTTGTGTTCCTGGCAAGGGTTATTTTCTGCTTGCTTTCGAGATATTTCCATGTCATTGTGTAGTTGCTCTAGTTCACTACTCCAGTATGGTTTGTAGTGTTTCCGTGCCCCTCTAGGTATTGTTTCACTGGCAGCTTGTATTATTAGTCTACTGAATTCATCAACTATTTTGTTGATGTCTCTATCTGTATTTATATCTTTAGTCAGTACACTGGTGTAGTGTTGATACATTTTCCAGTCTGCCTTTTTGTAATTCCATCTGGAGAGAGTCTGCTCTCCCTGACGGCCTCATTTTGCACCACTAAAAAGACTGGTCGGTGGTCGCTGCCACCAAGTTGTTTCCCAACAGTACGTGTGATATTCCAATCCAGGTCTGGTGAATGGAAAGCAAGGTCTGGTGTAGATGTGGTATGCCATGATCTGGAGTAGAATGTTAGTGGATCTGTTGCCTGGTTTAATAGTATAAGCCCATTGTCATCCTGACAATTTTCAAGTTCTTCACCTCTCTTGTCCATATCTTCATAGCCCCAGCTCTGTGAATGGCTGTTAAAGTCTCTACATACAATTATTCTTTCTTTTAATGGAATTGTGTCTAGTGCTAGTGGGCGGTCACTCGGACAGTAGTAGTTAAGTAGATGGAAGTCTGTATTTCCTGTCCTGAGGTGCAGTATTTGATATTCTGCCCCATCCATATACACTTCAATCTGACATGCATTAATGTTGTTCCTTACAAGAGTCAGTATTCCGCCCTTTTGTCTGTTTTTTTCTGTCAGATCGGTAGCACTGGTATCCCCTAATCTTCAAGGCTATGTCGTTGTTTAGATGGGTTTCCTGCAAACAGCATATGCTTATTTGTTCTTCATGCAGGATATTTTCTAATTCTATCTTTTTACTGTACCCATCTCTTTTGCTGTTGATGCCTTCAGCATTCCAGTGCATTATTTTGAGTGGTCTTATTTTGGATTGGCCAGTAGCTCTATTCTCTCGCCCCCTGACTCCACAGAGCGGTTGAGAAGGACATCCAGTAATAGAGGTTGGGCCCTTTCGAGGCTGAGGGCCCAGCGCTGTACCTGCCTGAGTGTCCATCACAGGGCGAGTGCCATATCGATTTGCGGTTATAGACATACTTCCATTTGCGTTGAGTGCGTGGCGTCCTGATTGTTGTAGTGCGCCTTTTGGCTGGTTGCCTCCCGACTTCAGCACTTGAACTTGCTATAGCAGACTGTGGTCTTGCTCGGTTGTAGGAAGGCCTGGCCAGTCTTGGTTTTCAGTCCCTGGTGACTGTCAAGTCCCATCCCCACGACAAGGAGCATGCCTTGATGAGGATTGTATGGGTAAAGCTTTAAGTATTAATGGGCGACATAAATTTGAACGACGCTTCGGCTGAATAGGCCTTCAGCAGGAACAAGAAACAACTCTCACACATATATGTAAGTACATACAATTATCTCCGCATAGATAACTAATAATGGAACTATTGTTAACGAGACATTTTAAAAATGTCTACATACAACAGTCGCCTTGGTTACTGGATTAAAAAACAAAGTGTCGGCTCCTCCCACAGATTGTGTTCGCGTCCGTTCAGGCTAGTGTTGGTCTGTCTCTAGCTGACTCTGTCTTTACCAAATTATTGCCATTAAATTCTGCTATCAAGTGTCGTCTTGATATGACTTGTTCCCTGTTTCCTGCAGTTTACATTATGACTTTCTGGTTCTTTTTTCCTACAGTTTACATTATGACTTTCTGTTCCCTGTTTAAACAGTTTACATTATGACTCTATGTTCCCTGTTTCCTACATTTTACATTATAACTTTCTGTTCCCTGTTTCCTACAGTTTACAAAAAAAACATTTATGTTCCCTGTTTCCTACAGTTTACATTATGACTTTCTGTTCCATGTTTCCTACAGCTTACATTATAACTTTCAGTTCCATGTTTCCTACAGTTTACATTATGACTTTCTGTTCCATGTTTTCTACAGTTTACATTATAACTTTCAGTTCCATGTTTCCTACAGTTTACATTATGACTTTCTGTTCCATGTTTCCTACAGCTTACATTATAACTTTCAGTTCCATGTTTCCTACAGTTTACATTATGACTTTCTGTTCCATGTTTTCTACAGTTTACATTATAACTTTCAGTTCCATGTTTCCTACAGTTTACATTATGACTTTCTGTTCGCTGTTTCCTACAGTTTACATTATAACTTTCAGTTCCATGTTTCCTACAGTTTACATTAGAACTTTCTGTTCGCTGTTTCCTACAGTTTACATTATGACTTTCTGTTCCATGTTTCCTACAGTTTACATTATAACTCTATGTTCCCTGTTTCCTGAAGCTTACATGATGACTTTCCTGTTTTAGAATGACTTCCACCTTATTCACAGTTTCAAAGACTTTTCCCGAAGTTTTTATTTTAATATGCAAATGTAATCAACACCTCAGTGTGATATCCAATCCACAATTCCCCAAAACCTCTCCATCTTCTCAACTTTCTCCCCGCACATTTTATATAAGAGGATAAGTCGATTGCTCTTTAGCATGCGCAAGTTTGATAATTTTATTCCGGTATTTTTTAAAATCACATTTTCATGTGTGTGTTTGATGACAGTGTGAGAGTACATTCTAGCCTGGAGTAAAGTACACGACGCAGTAGGCAATGATCGAGGCAGTGCGGTCACTGTCGTTATCTTGTTATCTGCCATGTCATTGATCGACCTGCATCGACATTTGAACGACCAAAAATCGACCTCACCCCGTTCGTGGTTGACGGTTTTGTTGTTCTAGTCCTTTGCCAGAGATGACGTGAAGATTGCGAGCAGATTGCTCCTGCAGCTCGTTTTTGTAACATCAGCATTGCCCGGGACATCACGTGAAGATGAAACTGTAAATCTTAGACTGATTCCAGTCATCGAATAGGAATTAGGCCTGACTACTTTGTGGATCATGTTCATTGAGTCACTCTGCTCGCACATACACACGCACACACACACACGACCGCACACACACACACACGACCACACACACACACACACACACACACACACACACACACACACATGTGTGTACACTCTCGAGTCTCCAACCAATCAAAATATTTCGTCACTGCCGTTATTTCCTTCATCAAACAAGTGCTCCTCATTGAGTGTCCTCGAGACTAGCATTGACACTGGATCGCGTAGTGAATGCCACGTCATTGATGACGTTCCACGGAACCAAAGCCATCTATAGAATTATTCATACACACGGGCTGAGAATAAAACAGGAAAACAACCAACTAGCGCGGCATTATCTACTATAGGGCCTGTAGATGGCAGACTTCACTCTACCCATATCCACCCCTGCTCACAAGGCTGAAAACGTCACGCAAATTTGTGATTTTTCTGCAATTTCCTCTCAGCCCACAGGTTAAGTAACACTGTGGTTGGCTGTGCACCATCTGTGTAGACTAGCACGACCACAACGCTGTTGCTGTCAGAAATGAGGGCATTCACTTCAGCGTTATCTGCAATCCGATTATGCTCCCTGTATTCTCTGTCCCATGTGGCAGTGACAGAGATGGTGGCAAACAAAGGATAGGCTAACAAAAGCAAGACTGTACAGTAGACCATAGGGAATAGAGAAGATTTCAATCTGATAGTAAATGTCACAATCCTTGATTCCTTCACACGCTGACGTCACATCAAGAAAAGCGATAACTTGAAATCTTGTCAAAATGTGAATGTGGAATATTCGATAAATAGAGACTGGACATTGGGTATTTTATAGACTGTGTCCATGTTCATAAATAGAGACATGACATTGGGTATTTCATAGACTGTGTCCATGTTCATAAATAGAGACTGGACATTGGGTATTTTATAGACTGTGTCCATGTTCATAAATAGAGACATGACATTGGGTATTTCATAGACTGTGTCCATGTTCATAAATAGAGACTGGACATTGGGTATTTTATAGACTGTGTCCATGTTCATAAATAGAGACATGGATATTGGGTATTTTATAGACTGTGTCCATGTTCATAAATAGTGACATGGATATTGGGTATTTTATAGACTGTGTCCATGTTCATAAATAGAGACATGGATATTGGGTATTTTATAGACTGTGTCCATGTTCATAAATAGTGACATGGATATTGGGTATTTTATAGACTGTGTCCATGTTCATAAATAGTGACATGGATATTGGGTATTTTATAGACTGTGTCCATGTTCATAAATAGAGACATGGACATTGGGTGTTTTATAGACTGTGTCCATGTTCATAAATAGAGACATGGATATTGGGTATTTTATAGACTGTGTCCATGTTCATAAATAGAGACATGGACATTGGGTATTTTATAGACTGTGTCCATGTTCATAAATAAAGTTGGAAGCGGGGATCGTGGCAGCGCAACGAAAAGGAACCAACAAAAGTGAATGTATGTGATATCGTTGTGGAAAGCCGACGTGATGAGTGATTGAATGTGCACAAGAAGGAGAATATCGTGACGTGTAGACACGTTATTGGAAGTGACAGTACTTAATTGCGAAATAATCAATGAGAAGTAAGCACTGATCATGGAAACTCGTTGTAACGTCCGTTGTTGCTCCAAAAGTCTAGACACAACTTAATTTTCTCTCTCTCTCTCTCTCTCTCTCTCTCTCTCTCTCTCTCACACACACACACACACACGCACGCACGCACGCACGCACGCACACACACACACACACACAAAATAAAGAAAATGTAAAAAATAATATATATATATATATATATCTTCAAGTACCGTGCTTGCTGGCGTAGGTGATCATGTCTCTCCACAACTATCCGTTGTTGACCTTCTGCCAAGCCATTCCCTTTAGCTGTCTGGTATCTTTTCTCTTTGCTTCCCTCTGTATCTTCGTCCTTCAATGTTCCAAGTTGTCATAATATATTCCAGTTCTCTTCTCATCACATGGCCAACAAATGATGATTGTTTCTTCCTAATATTGGAAATTAGCTCTCTTTTTGTTTTGGCCTCTTTCTGATCGTTTTCAATATTCTACATAGCCGTCCATGGAAATCTCAACATTCTTCTGTAAAACCACAATTCTACAGATTCCAGTGATTTTCTTGTCACTTGTCTTATTGTCCTTGATTCACATCCTTATGTTAAGACTGGTTCAACATAATTATAAACTATTTTCTTGTTTCTGTTGGCAAAAATAGATTGCACGGTTTTAGTTTGGAAAGCTGCTTTTGTCTGAGCCATTCTGCATCTCACCTCTGTTGTACATCTACCATCTCACCTCTGTTGTACATCTACCATCTCACCTCTGTTGTACGTCTACCATCTCACCTCTGTTGTACATCTACCATCTCACCTCTGTTGTACATCTACCATCTCACCTCTGTTGTACATCTACCATCTCACCTCTGTTGTACATCTACCATCTCACCTCTGTTGTACATCTACAATCTGAGGTTAACAAAGTTCCCAGATATTTAAATTCATTTACCTATTTTAATATTGCTCCACTAGTCGTTATTGTACACTGCGGTAATGTTTTTTTTCTGTGTTGTTACCATTACTTCTGTCTTTTTTGCTATTTAGTCTGAAATACACACACCATTATACACTGTGTTTACTAGCAAGCTGGAACAAAATGTACATTTTTGCAATTTCTTTGTTCATTGAAATGGTTCTAAGATAACGCACTCTGTTTGTATGTCAGACATGTATGTCGTCACATTCGATGGGAAGTTGCGACGCAAAGCCCAGAGAGCGTTTCGGCATAATTGCAAGCTTAATGGTATTATGGCAGCGCACTCCAAGAAAGTTCACAAGCAAATGTGTTTATACAGTTCCTGATCCCTCGCAGTGACCCCTAGCTTGTGGGTTCAACAACAAATGGAGTATTGATGGACAGAGATGTCGTTTTAAACACGTTCTGGGGATTTCCAACAAGATCATCTGGAAAGCTAGTGTTGCACTTCAAAGACGGTTGTTGTTGTTTGTGCTGTTACAGTTTTTGTTGATTTTGTTGTTTTTGTTGTTGTTATAATCTTTTTTTATTGTTTTTTTTTTGTTTCTATTTTTGCTGTTTTGTTATTGTTTTTGTTGTTTCTATTGTTGCTTTTCTTGTTGTTTGTGTTATTGTTATGGCTGCTTTTCTTTTTGTTGTTGCTATTGTTGCTTACATTGTTATTTTTGTTCTTGCTATTGTTGTTATTTTTGTTCTTGCTATGATTGCTTTTGTTTTTGTTGTTGCTATTGTTGTTATTTTTGTTGTTGCTATTGTTGTTATTTTTGTTGTTGCTATTGTTGTTATTTTTGTTGTTGCTATTGTTGTTATTTTTGTTGTTGCTATTGTTGTTATTTTTGTTGTTGCTATTGTTGTTATTTTTGTTCTTGCTATGATTGTTTTTGTTTTTGTTGTTGCTATTGTTGTTATTTTTGTTCTTGCTATTGTTGTTATTTTTGTTGTTGCTATTGTTGTTATTTTTGTTGTTGCTATTGTTGTTATTTTTGTTCTTGCTATTGTTGTTATTTTTGTTGTTGCTATTGTTGTTATTTTTGTTCTTGCTATTGTTGTTATTTTTGTTGTTGCTATTGTTGTTATTTTTGTTCTTGCTATTGTTGTTATTTTTGTTGTTGCTATTGTTATTTTTGTTCTTGCTATGATTGTTTTTGTTTTTGTTGTTGCTATTGTTGTTATTTTTGTTCTTGCTATTGTTGTTATTTTTGTTGTTGCTATTGTTATTTTTGTTCTTGCTATGATTGTTTTTGTTTTTGTTGTTGCTATTGTTGTTATTTTTGTTCTTGCTATTGTTGTTATTTTTGTTCTTGCTATTGTTGTTATTTTTGTTGTTGCTATTGTTGTTATTTTTGTTCTTGCTATTGTTGTTATTTTTGTTGTTGCTATTGTTGTTATTTTTGTTGTTGCTATGATTGCTTTTGTTTTTGTTGTATCTATTGTTGTTATTTTTGTTCTTGCTATTGTTGTTATTTTTGTTGTTGCTATTGTTGTTATTTTTGTTGTTGCTATGATTGCTTTTGTTTTTGTTCTTGCTATTGTTGTTATTTTTGTTGTTGCTATTGTTGTTATTTTTGTTGTTGCTATTGTTGTTATTTTTGTTGTTGCTATTGTTGTTATTTTTGTTGTTGCTATGATTGCTTTTGTTTTTGTTGTTGCTATTGTTGTTATTTTTGTTGTTGCTATTGTTGTTATTTTTGTTGTTGCTATTGTTATTATTTTTGTTGTTGCTATTGTTGTTATTTTTGTTGTTGCTATTGTTTTTGTTTTTGTTGTTGCTATTGTTGTTATTTTTGTTCTTGCTATTGTTGTTATTTTTGTTGTTGCTATTGTTGTTATTTTTGTTGTTGCTATTGTTGTTTTTGTTTTTGTTGTTGCTATTGTTGTTAATTTTGTTCTTGCTATTGTTGTTATTTTTGTTGTTGCTATTGTTGTTATTTTTGTTGTTGCTATTGTTGTTTTTGCTTTTGTTGTTGCTATTGTTGTTATTTTTGTTGTTGCTATTGTTGTTTTTGTTTTTGTTGTTGCTATTGTTGTTAATTTTGTTGTTGCTATGATTGCTTTTGTTTTTGTTGTTGCTATTGTTGTTATTTTTGTTGTTGCTATGATTGCTTTTGTTTTTGTTGTTGCTATTGTTGTTATTTTTGTTCTTGCTATTGTTGTTTTTGTTTTTGTTGTTGCTATTGTTGTTATTTTTGTTCTTGCTATTGTTGTTTTTGTTTTTGTTGTTGCTATTGTTGTTAATTTTGTTGTTGCTATGATTGCTTTTGTTTTTGTTGTTGCTATTGTTGTTATTTTTGTTGTTGCTATGATTGCTTTTGTTTTTGTTGTTGCTATTGTTGTTATTTTTGTTCTTGCTATTGTTGTTATTTTTGTTCTTGCTATTGTTGTTATTTTTGTTCTTGCTATTGTTGTTATTTTTGTTGTTGCTATTGTTGTTATTTTTGTTGTTGCTATTGTTGTTTTTTTTGTTCTTGCTATTGTTGTTATTTTTGTTGTTGCTATTGTTGTTTTTGTTTTTGTTGTTGCTATTGATGATGCTATTGTTGTTTTTGTTGTTGCTATGGTTGTTTTTCTTTTTGTTGACGCTTTTGTTGTTGTTTTTTGTGGTTCTCTTGTTGCTTTTATTGTTGCTACCGTTACTTTTGTTGTTCCTGTGGTTGCTTTTGTTTTTGTTGTTGCTATTATTGTTTTTGTTGTTGCTATTATTGTTTTTGTTGTTGCTATTATTGTTTTTGTTGTTGCTATTATTGTTTTTGTTGTTGTTATTATTGTTTTTGTTGTTGCTATTATTGTTTTTGTTGTTGTTATTGTTGCTTTTGCTGTTTTTGCGGGTGTTATCGCTTTAGTTGTTGCCTTTCTTGCTATCGTTGCTGTAGTTTTTGCTACTGCTGTTGTAGTTGTTTTAGTTGCTGCCTTTATTGTAGTTTTTTTTTCTTGGCTTAATTGTAGATTTTGTTGTTGTTGATTTAGTTGTTTTAGTTGCTGCTGTTATTTTTATTGCTTTTGTTGTTACTTTTGCTTTCTTTGGTGCTGTTTTTAATTTTGTTGTTGCTTTTATTGTTGCTGGTTTTGGTGCTCTTGTTGTTGCTGTTATTGTTTAGTTGTTGTTGGTTTTATTGTAGTTGTCGATTTTGTTGTTTCTGTTGTTGCTGTTGTTGTTGTAATTGCTTTTGTTGTTGCTTTAGCGATTATTTTTGCTGTAATTTTTGTTGCTTTCGTTGTTGCTGTTGTTGTTGCTTTTGCTGTTGCTGCTGCTGTTGTTTATGTATCTGTTGTTTTGTTTACTGTTGTTCTCTTTGTTGTTGCCTTTTTTGTTGTTGCTTTTGCTGTTGCTGTTGTTGTTGCTATGATTGTTGATTTTCCTGTTTTTATTTTTGCTTTGGTTGTTGCTGTTGTTGTTGCTGGCGTTTTTTCTACGGTTGTTTCTTTTGTTGTTGTTTATTTTGTGACCTTGATGCACAGGTTTCAGCCGGGACAAATGTTGTTCTAGGTTATGGAGTGACGGAATTGTAGATGATAGTTTGAGTGAATGATGGTGTGGGTAAATGAGTGAGTGAGTGAGGGATAAGTGGTTGAATGATTGTGTGGGTAAATGAGTGAGGGATGAGTGAGTGAATGATTGTGTGGGTAAATGAGTGAGTGATGAGTGAGTGAATGATTGTGTGGGTAAATGAGTGAGTGAGTGAGGGATAAGTGGTTGAATGATTGTGTGGGTAAATGAGTGAGGGATGAGTGAATGAATGATTGTGTGGGTAAATGAGTGAGTGATGAGTGAGTGAATGATTGTGTGGGTAAATTAGTGAGGGATAAGTGGTTGAATGATTGTGTGGGTAAATGAGTGAGTGAATGATTGTGTGGGTAAATGAGTGAGGGATAAGTGGGTGAATGATTGTGTGGGTAAATGAGTGAGGGACGAGTGAGTGAATGATTGTGTGGGTAAATGAGTGAGTGAATGAGGGATAAGTGGTTGAATGATTGTGTGGGTAAATGAGTGAGGGATGAGTGAGTGAATGATTGTGTGGGTAAATGAGTGAGGGATGAGTGAGTGAATGATTGTGTGGGTAAATGAGTGAGTGAATGATTGTGTGGGTAAATGAGTGAGGCATGAGTGAGTGAATGATTGTGTGGGTAAATGAGTGAGTGAGTGAGGGATAAATGGGTGAATGATGGTGTGGGTAAATGAGTGAGTGAATGTTTGTGTGGGTAAATGAGTGAGTGAGTGAGGGATGAGTGAGGGAATGATGGTGTGGGTAAATGAGTGAGTGAGTGAGTGAGGAATGAGTGAGGGAATGATGGTGTGGGTAATTGAGTGAGTGCGTGAGGGATAAGTGGATGAATGATGGTGTGGGTAAATGAGTGAGTGAGTGAGGGATAAGTGGGGGAATGATGGTGTGGGTAAATGAGTGAGTGACTGAGGGATAAGTGGGTGAATGATGGTGTGGGTAAATGTGTGAGTGAGTGAGGGATAAGTGGCTGAATGATGGTGTGGGTAAATGAGTGAGTGATGAGTGAGTGAGGGATGAGTGAGTGAATGATGGTGAGGGTAAATGAGTGAGCGAGTGAGGGAGTTTGAGAGTGAGGGATGAGTGAGTGAAAGTAAGACTGAGCGAGTTATCAGTGCGCGAGTGATGATTGCGTGATGGGTGAGTGAGGGAGGAAGTTAGTGAGTGTCGCTAAATATGGTTGCGTGGGTGAGTGAGTTAAAATGAGACTCACCGAGTGAGGAATGTAGTAAATAAAAGTGACAGTGTGTGTGTGAGTGAGTGAGTGAGTGAGTGAGTGAGTGAGTGGGAAAGTTAGTGAGTGAATGCGTGAGTGAGGAGCAAGGGAATGAGTGAGTGAAGGTGAAACTGAGCGAGTAAGGAAATTAGTGAATGAGTGAGTAAGTGTCTCAGTTAGTGAGTGTCTCAGTTAGTGAGTAAGTGTCTCAGTTAGTAAGTAAGTGTCTCAGTTAGTAAGTAAGTGTCTCAGTTAGTAAGTGTCTCAGTTAGTGAGTGTCTCAGTTAGTGAGTAAGTGTCTCAGTTAGTAAGTGTCTCAGTTAGTGAGTAAGTGTCTCAGTTAGTGAGTGACTATACAATGAATATTCTTCATCATCATGTGCCATACCGGTTGGCGTTAGGCAATCATCATGTCCCTCCACAATCTTCTATCTACAGTTCATCGTATCAATTCTGTAGTTGACTGTTTTCCAAGCCATGACACCAAGCTATCCAGTATTTTCTCTCTTTGTTGTCCGCGATCTCTCTTTCCTTTTATTTTGCCAGTTGTAACCAAGTATTTCAGTTTTCTTCTTCTCATGATGTGCCGAAAAATGTTGATTGTTTCTTCCTAATGTTTTTTTTATGAGCTTCCTTTTTGTGTTGGCCTCTTTGAGAATTTGAGAAAGAGGGCTACCAAACATACCAATGTTCGTGAAAAGAGGCGCATGTGCAAAGACGGACGAACAGACAGACATGCAAGCAGGCAGAGAGAGAAAAATAGACAGACGGGGAGGGGTGGGGGGGAACGGACTGATGGATAGAATGATTTAATTGGTTGGATGGATAGAATGATTTAATTGGTTGGATGGATGGAATGATTTAATTGGTTGGATGGATGGAATGATTTAATTGGTTGGATGGATGGAATGATTTAATTGGTTGGATGGATGGAATGATGCGTTGGGTAGGTCGGCAGTCAGGCAAACGGACATACACATATATAAATAGATAGACAGATAGATAGGTAGGTAGGTAGGTAGGTAGGTAGGTAACGACACATCTGGGTGGCTGTAACGGCCGTCAATGGGCAGTATAATCTCCATGCGCTAATCATTAATCGTATAGATTTAATGATCAATGAGCGGGTGGCCCAAGAATCTCTGATCCAACTAGCAAAGTCAGGACCCCACTTTGGTGAAACACCCAATCCAACCACTGTCAAACTGGTGGCAAATGTGCAGTTGAACACAGATCACACATCCTGCCCATGGCATACCCAGGATCTGGTACCGCTCCAATACACCCCACGGCCAGTCGCCTGCAGCACTATCTCAGCCTGCGGGCGCCAAAACCATACATATTTTGTGATGAGGTAAATGCGACTGGACTACTGCTGTCTCCACAAACGAAAATCCCAACCAGAAAGAATCACTAGAAACCACATTACAGCAAACATACCACTAGTCCCGAACCTAATTCGATTAAACGACAATCTTGTTCGCCGCTCCAATCCACAAGATATGCTCCCATTTGTCTGGCACGTTCGACTATCGCACAAAAAATGATCCAGTTTGACATAGTTCAGTTCTTTAAGTGGATGAATTTGACAACTACCTCGTGATAATGATCACCAGACACGTTTAACTGAGAGCGTAAGGCGTAAATAACATTGTCAAGAATACACGACATGTTAGCTAGAGTCGTCTAGGACACTCCGAAATGCTGATACATATCACAGAGAACTGGTTTTGTTTATCTTGAACTTTTCCGTCGCAGAAAATAAACAAATTGAGAGAAGTTTGAACTTTCTAACTTCCTTTAATGACGTCTACACCCATTATATAAAAAGAGGAGTAAGACAGGGATGCATCCTATCACCAAGCTTGTTCAATCTATACACTGAGCAAATCTTTAAAACATTACAGAGATGACAGGCCTTCAAATTAATGGAAAGATAATCAATAACCTAAGATATGCTGATGATACTGTACTACTAGCAGAAAATCCTAAATATCTACAACAATTACTTAATGAAATAAACATGACAAGCAAAAAATATGGACTAGATACGAATATCAAAACTAGAAAATACAATAAATATAGAAGATCATTGGAAACAGGTAAAAAATATATGGAAAGAGACATGCGAAGAAACATTGGGGAAAAGAGAACGCCAGCAGAGACCTTGGATACAATTAAAGAAAGAAAGAACAAGAAAGCAGACATAAATAAAAGCAAAACAAGAAGTAATAAAGCCAAGACACAGGAAGCTTACACAGAGGTGAACAAAGAAGTGAGAAGATGCATTAAAAGGGATAAGAGGAAATATATAGATGAACTAGGTAAAGAGGCAGAAGAAGCAGCAAATAAAGGGAATATGAAAGAACTGTACAACAGCACAAAGAAATTAGGTGGAAAATACAAACTGATCAACGCCTTTATCAAAGATAAGAAAGGAAATCTGCTTAGTAATATAAGGGAACAAATGGAGAGATGGAAAGAGCACTTTGAAGAACTTTTGAACAGACCCAGCTCAAATAATCCTCCAGATATACTACCAGCAGAAGAAGAGTTACACGTTAACTGCTGAAAACCAAGCAAAGAAGAAATAATGAAAGCCATCAAGCTATTAAAAAATGGTAAAGCCACAGGACCAGATGAAATTCCTTTGGAAGCCATCAAAGCAGATATTAACACCTCTACCAAGATGTTACATGATCTATTGGATACAATTTGGGAGAGGGAAGAAATACCTAAAGACTGGAGAGAAGGTTATATGATCAAACTACCAAAGAAAGGAAGTTTACAGGAGTGCACAAACTGTAGGGGAATTATGCTACTATCAGTGCCAGGAAAAATATTAGGCAGAATCATTCTGGAGAGACTAAAGGAGGCTATAGAGAAACACTTGAGACATGAACAAGCAGGTTTTAGGAAGAACAGATCATGTGCTGATCAAATAACTACCTTACATATAATAGTTGAACAAAGTTTAGAACTAAAATCCCCACTTTATATTGGATTCATAGATTACGAAAAGGCATTTGATAGTTTAGACAGAAGAATGCTTTGGAAGTTGCTGAGTCATTACGGAATCCCCATAAAGTTTATTAACCTGATAAAAACAATGTATGAAGGAACAAAATGTAGCGTGGTGCATGAAGGACAGATTACAGAAGCATTTGAAATAAGAACAGGAGTAAGGCAAGGATGCCTTCTATCCCCATTTCTCTTTCTACTGGCCATAGATTGGATTATGAAAATAACTCAAAACAACAGAAATGGGATCCAGTGGTCATTTATCCAGTGATGATTTAGACTTTGCTGATGACATAGCTCTCCTATCACACATCCATCAACAGATGCAGGATAAAATGAGTATATTAGATGAGAGATCACAACAGCTAGGACTAAAGATTAATAGAGATAAGACCAACATTATGAGAACTAATGGAGTTGGCAATAATCAAATAAAACTAGGAGAAATACCTCTACTAGACGTAGAATCTTACATATATCTGGGCAGTAATATAGATAAAGAGGGAGGAACAGAAAATGATACCAAAATAAGGGTATCAAAAGCAAGAGGAGCGTTCATTGCACTGGGAAACATATGGAAATCCAAAGAAATTAGGTTAAATACAAAAATTAAAATTTTCAACTCAAATGTTAAGTCGGCCCTATTATATGGCTGTGAAACATGGAGAATAACAAAATTGACAATCACGAAGGTACAGACTTTCATTAATGGATGCTTACGCAGAATAAAGGGATGGACATGGCAGGACAAAGTCACTAACGTGGAATTATGGAAATGTACTGGTCAAATACCAGTGGATAAAGAGATACAGCGAAGACGATGGCGATGGATAGGACACACACTACGGAAGCCAACTGAGAGTATTACACAACAGGCCCTTTTTTGGAATCCCCAGGGGAAAAGACAAAGAGGAAGACCAAGGAATTCTTGGAGAAGACAGATAGAAGCAGAGATGAAGGTGATCGGGAAGACATGGAATGATCTTAAAAGAATGACAAAAAACAGAACGACTTGGAAAGTGTTTGTTGAAGACCTATGCTCCACTGTGAGCTAAAATGTAGAATATGAATATCAAAAAGACTAAAACTATGATCATAAACAAAGAAAATACTCAAAACCCACAAGTGGATATCAAAATTGAAGGAATAGACCTGGAGACAGTTCAGAACTACAACTACCTTGGACATACTATAACCAGTGATGGAAAATGTACAACTGAAATAAACAAAAGAATAGGAATGGCAAAAAGTAAATTTAATATCATAAAGAACATACTCACATCAAAACAAATAACATCAGGGCTAAAACTAAGAATAGCAAAATGTTACATCTCAATATTCCTATATGGTGCAGAAACATGGACATTAGACAAGAAAGCAGAACAGAGAATTGAAGCCTTTGAAATGTGGACATAGAAGAATAGGTAGAATTGGATGGAAGGAAAATAAAACAAATAATGAAGTCTTAAAACAACTAAAAATGAAATGATAACTACTAAGCACAATTCAAACAAGACAAATGCGATTCTTGGGTCATGTTAACAGACACAACAGCCTACTAAAAGTAATCCTGGAGGGGAAAATACAAGGTAAAAGAGGCAGAGCCAGATGAAGACTAACATGGACGAGTAACATCAAAAGATGGAAAAATCAGCCTATGACAATCTGCACCATCAAAGCAAGAGACAGCAGAATGGCGCTCCATGGTAGCCAACCTTCGTTGTGGAGACAGCACTCGATGATGATGATGATGATGATTTAATGACGAGGCTTTGGCGAGAACATTGCAGAGCTGTTTGCTTTAGTCTCAAAGTAGTTTTTTTTTTTTTTAAGTTCTAACCATATGAATGTATTTACATGTGTGAATAAAGATGTAAAAAAAAAAAAAAACTACATCTCACTCATTCTTGAATTACAAATTCTAGTGAAGTGTTTCAAATTTGTGACACAGAACAAAAATATGAAAATTCTAGAATAGTCAATGTTAATGTTATTGAGGTTTTAGTCCAATAATCAGAATAACTATTTTAAAATTTGACTAATTTGACTCTTTCACTACGTTTCCACGCAATGTGCGTCATGTCAATTTCAGTCACGTACGTTTAGCCGCACAGTGCGTCACTCTCAATTTGTATTAACGTAAACCGCCATCACGTCATATTCTTGTTACATCCTTCTATCATCGTGCTAATAATAAAATCTAATTCCTTGTTCAATTATCTCAACATTCACATCTACGTATGTTATGTATTAGTGAAATATAAGCATGTACATCGATATTTATTTATATTATGTTGTCTCTGAAATCTCTTCCGTTGCATTGACAACAACCTTGTGAAAGAGTTCACACTTACTGGTGTCAAATAATCATAATTTAACCATAACATTTGTGATAATTTAATTCATAAAATCTGTTATGATAAGTTTTAATGAGCTAAAGCAGAATTATATTCAAATCATGGTTCTGAGCTGAGAAAATGGACCACGATTACGAAAATGGTTATGGTTGTGGAAGGCCCCGGCATCACTGCTAGCGAATTATAATCAATAATTGCTCAACCGCCCATGTCAGTGGAATCATCCGAATTAATATATCATCTCGCAAACAAAGAAAGATAGCTGCGGTCCACATCATAGCATTCTCAGCACACGCCAATAGACATACGGCGAAATCGCACAGAGAGTGAACACAGCCATCTGTTCCCCATCATTCATCGTAAGAAATCGGAATATCGTAACACGACTAAAGCGGATGAAACGCACAGCTCACAGTGTGCACAGAGGACTTAACTCAGTAGCTCCTGCATCAAGCTGGGATTACTAAAATACCATCAATAAACAACAGGTGTTTTTGTTTTGTGCACGAGTTGCTGATGCGGACCACGCTGTCATCGTTCATTTGTTTTGTGCACGAGTTGCTGATGCGGACCACGCTGTCATCGTTCATTTGTTTTGTGCACGAGTTGCTGATGCGGGCCATGCTGTCATCGTTCATTTGGTTTGTGCACGAGTTGCTGATGCGGGCCATGCTGTCATCGTTCATTTGGTTTGTGCACGAGTTGCTGATGCGGGCCATGCTGTCATCGTTCATTTGGTTTGTGCTCGAGTTGCTGATGCGGACCACGCTGTCATCGTTCATTTGGTTTGTGCACGAGTTGCTGATGCGGACCAGGCTGTCATCGTTCATTTGGTTTGTGCACGAGTTGCTGATGCGGACCACGCTGTCATCGTTCTCTGCTAGAGTGAGTTCTCAGCTGGTCTCTGCAGTGAGGACATGCATGCGTAATCTTATCGATGAGGATGATGCTGTGTTGACGTTTGATTTGCGAAGTGATCGCTTAAGGCTGGTGACATTCCTGTTCACTTGTTTCCTCGCCGTCTTGTTTGACCTCTGAGCTACTAGCCGCAGTCTTCTCCCACTTATCAGCGTTGATATTGTGCAGCTGGCGCTTCAGTATATTCGTTGAAAGATAGCACATAAATTGAGGTAAAGTGTTAGAGAGTTGCGTAACATCGGCCTCATTCTTTCATTCATGCTCAGCATTGTCTTCTGTCTTGTTCGTGTCACGACAGTACATGTACAGCACAAGCTTCGGAAAGTATGCAAACGTCAACTAATGAAAAGATACTTTTGTGAGCTCTTTACTATAAAATTGACAAGCGAGCGCGGGAAATAATCCAAGAAGACTTGATGATAAATGGCCATGAGTGCTCACTGTCTAATGTGAGAAGACAGCCAGACGATGTTATGTTGTTGAAATGCATTACCTTGTGATGTAGTGAGATTCTATAAGCTCAATGGAATCGATTATATAAGAGTGTCATCCATCAGCAGAATCTGTTTGATCACGTTCAATGGATAAGCCACCGGCCAATCTCTAACTAGACAATGTCGTAGAAAGTGCTAATATAGAGGGAAGGTGAATGTGTGGAAGTGAGAGATGGAGAGGTACAAAGGTATTAATGTGAGGGAGGGGAAAGTGAGAGGAAGGTAAAAGTGTGGACGAGAGAGAGAGAGAGAGAGAGAGAGAGACAGAGGGAGTAAATGTGAGGGAGGGTAAAGTGGGAGGAAGGTAAATGTGTGGAAGTGAGAGATGGAGAGGTACAAAGGTATTAATGTGAGGGAGGGGAAAGTGAGAGGAAGGTAAAAGTGTGGAAGTGAGAGAGAGACAGAGGGAGTAAATGTGAGGGAGGGTAAAGTGTGAGGGAGGGTAAATGTGTGGAAGGAAGTGAGAGAAAGAGAGAGACAGAGGGAGTAAATGTGAGGGAGGGTAAATGTGTGGAAGTGAGAGAAAGAGAGAGACAGAGGGAGTAAATGTGAGGGAGGGTAAAGTGGGAGGAAGGTAAATGTGTGGAAGTGAGAGAAAGAGAGAGACAGAGGGAGTAAATGTGAGGGAGGGTAAAGTGGGAGGAAGGTAAATGTGTGGAAGTGAGAGAAAGAGAGAGACAGAGAGAGTAAATGTGAGGGAGGGTAAATGTGTGGAAGTGAGAGAAAGAGAGAGTCAGTGGGAGTAAATGTGAGGGAGGGGAAAGTGAGAGGAAGGGGAAAGTGAGAGGAAGGTAAATGTGTGGACGTGAGAGAGAGAGAGAGAGAGACAGACAGACAGAGGGAGTAAATGTGAGGGAGGGTAAAGTGGGAGGAAGGTAAATGTGTGGAAGTGAGAGAAAGAGAGAGACAGAGAGAGTAAATGTGAGGGAGGGTAAATGTGTGGAAGTGAGAGAAAGAGAGAGTCAGTGGGAGTAAATGTGAGGGAGGGGAAAGTGAGAGGAAGGTAAATGTGTGGACGTGAGAGAGAGAGAGAGAGACAGACAGACAGAGTGAGTAAATGTGAGGGAGGGTAAAGTGGGAGGAAGGTAAATGTGTGGACGTGAGAGAGAGGGAGACAGAGGGAGTAAATGTGAGGGAGGGTAAATGTGTGGAAGTGAGAGAAAGAGAGAGACAGTGGGAGTAAATGTGAGGGAGGGGAAAGTGAGAGGAATGTAAATGTGTGGACGTGAGAGAAAGAGAGATAGAGGGAGTAAATGTGAGGAAGGGTAAATGTGGGAGGAAGGTAAATGTGTGAAGGTGAGAGAAAGAGAGAGAGACAGAGGGAGTAAATGTGAGGGAGGGTAAATGTGGGACGAAGGTAAATGTGTGGAATTGAGAGAGAGAGAGAGAGTGGGAGTGAATGTGAGACAGTATAAATGTGGGAGGAATGTAAATATGTGGACGTGAGAGAGAGAGAGAGAGAGAGAGAGAGAGAGAGAGAGAGAGAGACAGGGAGTAAATGTCTTCTTCTACTTCTACCTTTTTTAGCTCCCAGTGGAGCATAGGTCTTCAACAAACACTTTCCAAGTCGTTCTGTTTCTTGCCATTCTTTTAAGATCATTCCATGTCTTCCCCATCATCTTCATCTCTGCTTCTGTCTGTCTTCTCCAAGAATTCATTGGTCTTCCTCTTTGTCTTTTCCACTGGGATTCCCAAAAAGAGCCTGTTGTGTAATACTCTCAGTTGGCTTCCGTAGTGTGTGTCCTATCCAGCGCATCGTCTTCGCTGTATCTCTTTATCCACTGGTATTTGACTGGTACATTTCCATAATTCTATGTTAATGATTTTTGTCCTGCAATTTCCATCCTTATATTCTGCGTAAGCATCCATTAATGAAAGTCTGTATCTTCGTGATTGTCAATTTTGTTGTTCTCCATGTTTCACAGCCATATAATAGGACCGACTTAACATTTGAGTTGAAAATTTTAATTTTTGTATTTAACCTAATTTCTTTGGATTTCCATATGTTTCCCAGTGCAATGAAAGCTCCTCTTGCTTTTGATATCCTTATTTTGGTATCATTTTCTGTTCCTCCCTCTTTATCTATATTACTGATTACTGCCCAGATATATGTAAGATTCTACGTGTAGTAGAGATATTTCTCCTAGTTTTATTTGGTTATTACCAACTCTATTAATTCTCATAATGTTGGTCTTATCTCTATTAATCTTCAGTACTAGGTGTTGTGATCTCTCATCATAGATGCTCATTTTATCCTGCATCTGTTGATGGCTGTGTGATAGGAGAGCTATGTCATCAGCTAAGTCTAAATCATCAAGTTGTTTGGTCAGTGACCACTGGATTCCATTTCTGTTGTTTTGAGTTATTTTCATAATCCAATCTATGACCGGTAGAAAGAGAAATAGAGACAGAAGACATCCCTGCCTTACTCCTGTTCTTATTTCAAATGTTTCTGTAAGCTGTCCTTCATGCACCACACTACATTTCGTTCCTTCATACATTGTTTTTATCAGGTTAATAAACTTTATGGGGATTCCGTAATGACTCAGCAACTTCCAAAGCATTCTTCTGTCTAAACTATCAAATGCCTTTTCGTAATCTATGAATCCAATATAAAGTGGGGATTTTAGTTCTAAACCTTGTTCAACTATTATACGTAGAGTAGTTATTTGATCAGCACATGATCTGTTCTTCCTAAAACCTGCTTGTTCATCTCTCAAATGTTTCTCTATGCCCTCTTTTAGTCTCTCCAGAATGATTCTGCTTAATATTTTTCCTGGCACTGACAGTAGCATAATTCCCCTATAATTTGTGCACTCCTGTAAACTTCCTTTCTTTGGTAGTTTGATCATATAACATTCTTTCCATTCTTTACGTATTTCTTCCCTCTCCCAAATTTTATCCAATAGATCATGTAACATCTTGGTAGAGGTGTTAATATCTGCTTTGATGGCTTCCGTAGGAATTTCATCTGGTCATGTGGCTTTACCAATTTTTAATAGTTTGATGGCTTTCATTATTTATTCTTTGCTTGGTTTTCCACAGTTAACGTGTAACTCTTCTTCTGCTGGTAGTATATCTGGAGGATTATTTGAGCCGGGTCTATTCAAAAGATCTTCAAAGTCCTCTTTCCATCTCTCCATTTGTTCCCTTATATTACTAAGCAGAGTTCCTTTCTTATCTTTAATAAAGGCATTGATCTGTTTCATGGATAAATGTGAGGGAGGGTAATTGTGGGAGGAAGATAAATGTGTGGTAGTGAGAGATGGAAAAAGAGAAAGAAAGAGGGAGTAAATGTGAGGGATGGTAATTGTAAAGTAAAGTAAAGTACCCCGTTACGCCAAGTGGCGTAGAGGGAAATATGGTGTTAGTGACCCTATATTTTACAGACCTTCAGCACATGATTTTTGGAGTAATATGGTCGGTATTATGCACGTGCTGCTTTATTTTCCCAGAAAAAAATCCGGTACCCATTTAAGGCTGGGTGAACCCGGAAGCCGTCGGTTGGGATCGAACCCTACCCCTTGTCCTTTGTAGTCCAGTTCACTAACCACTGAGCTATCGCGGCTCCGGATGGTAATTGTGGGAGGAAGATAAATGTGTGGTAGTGAGAGATAGAGAAAGAGAGAGAGAGAGAGAGAGAGAGAGAGAGAGAGAGAGAGAGAGAGAGATGTGAGCTGTTACCATACCACTTCTTTCTCCTTGTTTACAAATTATCATGTTTATGTTGACCAAGGTTCCAAGTCTGGCCTGTGTTTACCTTCCTTCGGAGCCTGTCCTTCATCAACGTCTCTTACATTTTCTCTCCTGAATTGATTGTTGGGCATTTTGTGTCCATCTTGCTCTTCAATATATACTATAACATCTTCATTGTCCATGTTACTTAATCCCTAGCTGTCTCTAACATATTCATGAATCCTCTGTTCTAATATTGTTTCTTATATTTGCTATTATAAATGTTTGTTATTTATTAGGTTTAAACATCTTGATGCCACAGACATAGACTAATATATCACTTATATTGGGATGCAAAGACAAATAATAAAATATAACAAAGAGAACTCTACATCCATTGATATAAATAGAGAAGTAATACGGTGATGTATCCTATCACCAAGCTTGTTCAATCTATACACTGAGCAAATCTTTAAATCATCACAGAGATGCCAGGCCTAAACATTAATGGGAAGATAATCAATAACCTGAGATATGCTGATGATACTGTACTACTAGCAGAAAATACTACAGATCTACAACAATTACTTCATGAAAGAAACATGGCAAGCAACAAATATGGACTAGATATGAATATCAAAAAGACTAAAACTATGATCATGAACAAAGAAAATACTCAAAACCCACAAATGAATATCAAAATTGAAAGAATAGATCTGGAGACAGTTCAGAGCTACAACTACCTTGGACGTACTATAACTAGTGATGGAAAATGTTATATTATGTTATGTTACATTATATTATGCTGTGTTTTTATGTTATATTATGTTATGTTATATTAAATTATGCTGTGTTGTTTGGTTATATTATACTATGCATGTTGTTATGTTATACTATATTATGCTGTGTTGTTATGTTATATTATATTATGCTATTTTGTTATGTTATACTATATTATGCTGTGTTGTTATGTTATATTATATTATGCTATTTTGTTATGTTATACTATATTATGCTATGTTGTTATGTTATATTATATTATGCTGTGCTGTTATGTTATATTATATTATGCTGTTTTGTTATGTTATATTATATTAAGCTGTGTTGTTATGTTATATTATATTATGCTGTGCTGTTATGTTATATTATATTATGCTGTGATGTAATGTTATACTATATTATGCTGTGTTGTTATGTTATATTACATTATGCTGTGCTGTTATGTTATATTATATTATGCTGTGCTGTTATGTTATATTATATTATGCTGTTTTGTTATGTTATACTATATTATGCTGTGTTGTTATGTTATATTATATTATATTATGCTGTGTTGTTATGTTATATTATATTATGCTGTGATGTAATATTATATTATATTATGCTGTGTTGTTATGTTATATTATATTATGCTGTGTTGTTATGTTATATTATATTATGCTGTGTTGTTATGTTATATTATATTATGCTGTGTTGTTATGTTATATTATGATGTGTTGTTATGTTATATTATATTATGTTGTGTTGTTATGTTATATTATATTATGCTGTGATGTAATGTTATATTATGTTATGAACACCGTTGCAAGGCATGGGATCCAGACTAACGCGGATAAATTGAACGGATACCTCAAAATTCAAGGCTTGAAACGTAACGTAAAAGTAACATTTAGAAAGAATGCCAAGAGATTCTATATCATTTAGAAGAGATTCTATATCATATACAAGAGATTCTATATCATTTACAAGAGATTCTATATCATTTACAAGAGATTCTATATCATTTACAAGAGATTCTATATCATTTACAAGAGATTCTATATCATTTACAAGAGATTCTATATTATTTACAAGAGATTCTATACCATCTATCTCTATCTATTGACCTTTCGAGCCGTAACCGGCCCATAGGGCGTAGACCAATATACACCTTCTCCTATATGGATTTTTTGCTCTAGCAGTTTTCTTTTAAAGATATTTTATCAAATCTCGCCATCTGTCTCTGTTCTGTGCAAGCAGTTCTATCTCATTGAGGGAGCCGACTCCTGCTGCTCTTGCCTCTCTCATCAATGTTCTTCTCAGTGTCTCCCTGGGTCTTCCTCTTTTTTTTCTTTTACCTGTTGTTTCCCATATGAGGGCTTGCTTTGCTATTCGGTTATTATCTCTTCTCATCACATGTCCAACATATGACCATCGTCTTTTCTTTACCATACACAAGAGATTCTTTATCATACACAAGAAATTCTTTATCATACACAAGAGATTCTTTATCATACACAAGAGATTCTTTATCATACACAAGAGATTCCTTACCATACACAAGAGATTCTTTATCATACACAAGAGATTCCTTACCATACACAAGAGATTCTTTATCATACACAAGAGATTCTTTATCATACACAAGAGATTCTTTACCATACACAAGAGATTCTTTATCATACACAAGAGATTCTTTATCATACACAAGAGATTCTTTATCATACACAAGAGATTCTTTATCATACACAAGAGATTCTTTATCATACACAAGAGATTCTTTATCATACACAAGAGATTCTTTATCATACACAAGAGATTCCTTACCATACACAAGAGATTCTTTATCATACACAAGAGATTCCTTACCATACACAAGAGATTCTTTATCATACACAAGAGATTCCTTACCATACACAAGAGATTCTTTATCATACACAAAAGATTCCTTACCATACACAAGAGATTCCTTATCATACACCAGAGATTCTATATCATTTACAAGAGATTCTATATCATTTACAAGAGATTCTATATCATTTACAAGAGATTCTATATCATTTACAAGAGATTCTTTATCATACTCAAGAGATTCCTTATCATACACCAGAGATTCTATATCATTTACAAGAGATTCTATATCATTTACAAGAGATTCTATATCATTTACAAGAGATTCTATATCATACACAAGAAATTCTATATCATACTCAAGAGATTCTATATCATACACAAGAGATTCTATATCATACTTAGGAGATTCTATACCATACACAAGAGATTCTATATCATTTACAAGAGATTCTATATCATTTACAAGAGATTCTATATCATACACAAGAGATTCTATATCATACTTAGGAGATTCTATACCATACACAAGAGATTCTATATCATTTTCAAGAGATTCTATACCATACACAAGAAATCCTATACCATACACAAGAGATTCGATATCATACACAAGAGATTCTATATCATACACAAGATATTCTATATCATACACAAGATATTTTATACCACACTCAGGAGATTCTATATCATACACAAAAGATTCTATATCATACACAATATATTTTATACCATAATCAGGAGATTCTATATCATACACAAGATATTATATATCATACTCAGTAGATTCTATATCATACACAACAGATTCTATATCATACACAAGATATTATATATCATACTCAGTAGATTCTATATCATACACAACAGATTCTATATCATACACAAGAGATATTAAAAGAGAAGATGTAAGAAAAGGCTGTGGTATAATCAGAGAGTAAAATGTACTGACAACATCCGAGCCCTACAACAACATCACTGACAATGGTTGAGTCTTAGAGAACGGCAGGATCTGGAACCTTCTGTTGCTCTCGACACTCGGCGGGGTATAAAAGGAAAGGAAAGACGCACACAGAGAGAGACAGGGAGAGAGAGTGATAGAGGGAGAGAGAAGGAGAGAGAGAGAGGAGAGAGGGAGGGGGAGAGAGAGGGAGAGAGACAGGGAGAGAGTGTGATAGAGGGAGTGAGAAGGAGAGAGAGAGAGGAGAGAGGGAGGGGGAGAGAGAGGGAGAGAGACAGGGAGAGAGTGTGATAGAGGGAGTGAGAAGGAGAGAGAGAGGAGAGAGGGAGGGGGAGAGAGAGGGAGAGAGACAGGGAGAGAGTGTGATAGAGGGAGAGAGAAGGAGAGAGAGGAGAGAGGGAGGGGGAGAGAGAGGGAGAGAGACAGGGAGAGAGTGTGATAGAGGGAGTGAGAAGGAGAGAGAGAGAGAGGAGAGAGGGAGGGGGAGAGAGAGGGAGAGAGACAGGGAGAGAGTGTGATAGAGGGAGTGAGAAGGAGAGAGAGAGAGGAGAGAGGGAGGGGGAGAGAGAGGAGAGAGAGACAGGGAGAGAGAGTGATAGAGGGAGTGAGAAGGAGAGAGAGAGGAGAGAGGGAGGGGGAGAGAGAGGAAGAGAGACAGGGAGAGAGAGTGATAGAGGGAGTGAGAAGGAGAGAGAGAGGAGAGAGGGAGGGGGAGAGAGAGGGAGAGAGACAGGGAGAGAGAGTGATAGAGGGAGTGAGAAGGAGAGAGAGGGAGAGAGAAAGGGTGAGAGGGAGAGAGAAGGAGAGAGAGAGACCATGCATTATACTGTTCATAGCGTTAAAGACCTGAAAGGCCATAGAAGAGACCACCTGAATTGTCTCATGTCCTCAAACACAAGAACTGTACGGCTTGTATTCAAGATTAGCTAACGCATAATGCACGTCCATCCATTTCCTACCTATGGGACGCCCAATGATGCAGCTCTTTCTTAAACTAAGTAAACCTCTGTGTCACAACGTTTGTTATTTGTTGTCTTATTTTAATGACGAAGAATTGTGAACGAAACGTTGACAACCGTGCTATATTTGACTGACAGTAAAACCGTTACATACACTTTTAAGTTTTTCTATCTATTTATCAATTGTCCTTTCGAGCCGAAGACGGCACATAGGGCAGAACCACAATCTCAAAAAGAGAAACCTTGCGTGCCAAAGTGGCACATATTACAGAGATCACTGCAAGCTTTTATTGTAAACTAAATATGGAACAATTACCAGGCCACTGGGTATCACATGACAACAGGTAAAAAGAAACATGAGTTACAAAATACTGAGTTACAAAATATTGAGTTACATAATCATGGGTTACGAAATGATGGATTACAAAATCAGTTGTTCCAAATCATTGGTTACAAAATTATTGGATACAGAATCATGATTTATAAAGTCATGGGTTTCAAAATCATGAGTTACAAAATCACGGTTTACAAAATCATGGGTTACAGAGCCATGGGTTACAAAATCGTTGGTTACAAAATCAAGAGTTACAAAATCGTTGGTAACGAAATCAAGGGTTACAAAATCGTTGGTAACGAAATCAAGGTTACAAAATCGTGGTTACAAAATCGTGGGTTACAAAATCGTTGGTTACAAAATCATGGGTTACAAAATCATGGGTTACAAAATCAAGGGTTACAAAATCGTTGGTTACAAAATCGTGGGTTACAAAATCGTTGGTTACAAAATCATGGGTTACAAAATCATGGGTTACAAAATCAAGGGTTAGAAAATCGTTGGTTACAAAATCGTTGGTTACAAAATTATCGGTTACAAAATCGTGGGTTACAAAATCATGGGTTACAAAATCATCGGTTACAAAATCATGTGTTATAAATTACACAAGTTCTGCATGAACCAGCGCTACAACGTCCAAGATTGTTGGTTAACGAGGATTCTTGGAAATGCGGGGTTTCCCCAACAGAAAAAAATACAAACTGCTGGAAGTGCGCGAAACTGGCGAGAACGGAAACAGAATAAAGTTTTATCGAACGTCCGTGCTTCTGTTATAAGGGATGTGACGTTTCTCTGCCACTCGGCGCTTGATCTGAGCAACCGAAGGACGACAGCCAGACTGCCGGCTTTAACTCAACTACACGTGTCGGAGTAGGGGCAGCTCCATGTAAGTCACCTTTTGTTGTCCCGGCTTTAACTCAACTACACGTGTCGGGGTAGGGGCAGCTCCATGTAAGTCACCTTTTGTTGTCCCGGCTTTAACTCAACTACACGTGTCGGGGTAGGGGCAGCTCCATGTAAGTCACCTTTTGTTGTCCCGGCTTTAACTCAACTACACGTGTCGGGGTAGGGGCAGCTCCATGTAAGTCACCTTGTAAGTCACCATGTAAGTCACCTTGTAAGTCACCATGTAAGTCACCTTTTGTTGTCCCGGCTTTAACTCAACTACACGTGTCGGGGTAGGGGCAGCTCCATGTAAGTCACCTTTTGTTGTCCCGGCTTTAACTCAACTACACGTGTCGGAGTAGGGGCAGCTCCATGTAAGTCACCTTGTAAGTCACCATGTAAGTCACCTTGTAAGTCACCATGTAAGTCACCATGTAAGTCACCATGTAAGTCACCTTGTAAGTCACCTTGTAAGTCACAATGTAAGTCACCATGTAAGTCACCATGTAAGTCACCTTGTAAGTCACCATATAAGTCACAATGTAAGTCACCTTGTAAGTCACCTTGTAAGTCACCATGTAAGTCACAATGTAAGTCACCATGTAAGTCAACATGTAAGTCACCATGTAAGTCACCTTGTAAGTCACCATGTAAGTCACAATGTAAGTCACCATGTAAGTCAACTTGTAAGTCACCATGTAAGTCACCTTTTGTTGTCCCTCTGATACCCGAAGCAATCGTCGGTATCAACGACGGATCGTTCGCCGCCTGTCTTGTTTGTCTCTGTCTGTCATAAAGATGAACCTGCCCAAGTCTTATTCTTGAACTTCCCTGCTGGAGAACACAAGATGAACCTGCCCAAGTCTTATTCTTGAACTTCCCTGCTGGAGACCATAAGATGAACCTGCCCAAGTCTTATTCTTGAACTTCCCTGCTGGAGAACACAAGATGAACCTGCCCAAGTCTTATTCTTGAACTTCCCTGCTGGAGAACACAAGATGAACCTGCCCAAGTCTTATTCTTGAACTTCCCTGCTGGAGAACACAAGATGAACCTGCCCAAGTCTTATTCTTGAACTTCCCTGCTGGAGAACACAAGATGAACCTGCCCAAGTCTTATTCTTGAACTTCCCTGCTGGAGAACACAAGATGAACCTGCCCAAGTCTTATTCTTGAACTTCCCTGCTGGAGAACACAAGATGAACCTGCCCAAGTCTTATTCTTGAACTTCCCTGCTGGAGAACACAAGATGAACCTGCCCAAGTCTTATTCTTGAACTTCCCTGCTGGAGAACACAAGATGAACCTGCCCAAGTCTTATTCTTGAACTTCCCTGCTGGAGAACACAAGATGAACCTGCCCAAGTCTTATTCTTGAACTTCCCTGCTGGAGAACACAAGATGAACCTGCCCAAGTCTTATTCTTGAACTTCCCTGCTGGAGAACACAAGATGAACCTGCCCAAGTCTTATTCTTGAACTTCCCTGCTGGAGAACACAAGATGAACCTGCCCAAATCTTATTCTTGAACTTCCCTGCTGGAGAACACAAGATGAACCTGCCCAAGTCTTATTCTTGAACTTCCCTGCTGGAGAACACAAGATGAACCTGCCCAAGTCTTATTCTTGAACTTCCCTGCTGGAGAACACAAGATGAACCTGCCCAAGTCTTATTCTTGAACTTCCCTGCTGGAGAACACAAGATGAGGCTCCTGGAGACTCACCTTGACGGACTTTTTAAATATACAACTTTTATAGAGATGTTGGATTTGAAACTATTTTTTTTAAAATATATCCTCTATCACTAAAGTAGCAGCTCTAAAACGTTTGGATGTTGGATCTGGAAACATTGACGGTGGCCATCTTCCAACCAGAAAACAACAACATCGTGACTGCGCAGACTCCAGCATGTTGTGGCTAGTTACCGAAGCTGGGACATAACCGAACCACTTAGAGGTGTTGCACTTATCCCATATTGTATTTGATGCACATTTTGTATTGTTGCTTCATTATGAGCTATTGTTATTGAGTTATTTGCGGGTGATCATCATTGCACTCCGAATATGTCCATAGGTGCTCAGATCCCCTCCTCAGCAATTCCCTCAGTGTCCAGCGACTGACGACTCCAGTTCTATGTTGTTTGATAAGTCTTCTTACACGGCCACCAAGTTTCTCATTTCTGGCTGTGCCCATCTTAACTCCCATTTCCATCATCCGAAGAAGTGACGTGGATCTGTGTTTGTCGAATCCTGTGGTCTTCTCAAATCTCGGAGGGCATTGATGATGTCCGCCAGATCCATTGGTTGCCCGTCCTCAACGACAGCGCAGCTAGCCAACCTGTCCGCTCTTTCATTTCCCCGTACTCCCGCATGTCCAGGGACATAGACAAAGGTGACCTTACGTATTTTGGATTTCTGCAACGACTCTACCCATTGCATGCGTACAAAGCCCGCCTCCACTTTTTTTATCATGCTCATCGAATCACTCAGTATACATGCGTGGGTGTGGTCTTGTGACTCTAACCAGTTGAATGCCTTGGTCACTGCCATCGACTCCATTGTCATGCTACTCGTGGCCATGACGTATGTACCACTGTCTTCTTTGACTATTATGCCTGCCGAGCGTGCTGTAAATGCCCATTCACTTCTTTGGTGTCGTCTTACAGATCCGTCTGTATAGATGACTGCATCTTTCTCATCGGTGTTATCGCAGATGAGACCGTTGACCTCGGCATTAACCACGACCGGGTTCTGTTCCCTACTTTTCCTGTTGAGTGTGACAATACACGAGAAAGTTCCCTTGGATGACGTAGGCACCGGTATCCACTCCTCACCAATGCTGATATTGGTAAGCCCACAGACCTGTTTGATGACATCTTCTGCTCGGCCCACCCATGATTTGCCTCTTTTTAGCCTGTCACCTTTCACTGTGTTGAGCACGTGGTGCAATGGATGCTCTGTATCTGTACTAATCTTCAGGTATGCTCGTGCTCTCCAGATCTTGATTCTTTCATCCATGGTTGGAAAGTCAAGAAGATACCTCATTGCTACACAGGGAGTGTCCCTCGTACACCCCAGGTTAATGCGCATGGCTTCCGGGGAATACGGCGCACTGTTCGCTGGCTTTTTCAGAAGACTCACAGATAAGTGCTGATTTCCAGTGAACTTTTCTGTTTTCTTGTTTGTTTTTATTGATATTTGAAGGGATCATGTGATTGTACGCGCTTTCTATTTGATGTAAATCACGTTGCTTCTTTAATTCATTGCATTTTATTACAATTTCCTTATTTCATCACTTATACTCATCCTTGTTGTTGATTGCGCTATTGAACGCGTCAAAAATGGCGGTTTATTTACGCCGGTCTGTCGTCAAGGACGCGTAATTCATTTAATTTGTGGAAGGCTCTCAGTGTGTCCGCGTGCTGGTGAGCTATTTACTGGAGTTGGCCAGTTAATAACGCGGAAACGGGTTCTGGACCGAGCGACTGAGTAAGTGCACGTGAGTCTGGACCATCCACAGCATCGACGTTCAGCTTAATTATGAAACTTGAGTAAATAATGTTTCTGTTTGTTGGTTCTCATAGCTTTGATAACAAACTTGTACTCTGTACTATAAAAGATGTATTTAGGTTCAATTGACGTTGTCCATTTGTTGATTTCTCTACCACAACCATCTATATTTAATAAGGCCTGCGAGCTTTGTGGGAGAGAATCTCCCAAACAGCAATAGTTGTGTTAATATTCTCTGTCTGTCACTAACAGTTGTGTCAATATGCTCTGTCTGTCACTAACAGTTGTGTCAATATTCTCTGTCTATCACCAATAGTTGTGTCAATATTCTCTGTCTGACACCAATAGTTGTGTTAATATTCTCTGTCTGTAACCAATAGTTGTATCAGTATTCTCTGTCTGTCACCAATAGTTGTGTCAATATTCTCTGTCTGTCACTAATAGTTGTGTCAATATTCTCTGTCTGTCACCAATAGTTGTGTCAATATTCTCTGTCTGTCACTAATAGTTGTGTCAATATTCTCTGTCTGTCACTAATATTTGTGTCAATATTCTCTGTCTGTCACTAATATTTGTGTCAATATTCTCTGTCTGTCACCAATAGTTGTGTCAATATTCTCTGTCTGTCACCAATAGTTGTGTCAATATTCTCTGTCTGTCACCAATAGTTGTGTCAATATTCTCTGTCTGTCACCAATAGTTGTGTCAATATTCTCTGTCTGTCACCAATAGTTGTGTCAATATTCTCTGTCTGTCACCAATAGTTGTGTCAATATTCTCTGTCTGTCACCAATAGTTGTGTCAATTTTCTCTGTCTGTCACCAATAGTTGTGTCAATATTCTCTGTCTGTCACCAATAGTTGTGTCAATATTCTCTGTTTATCACCAATAGTTGTGTCAATATTCTCTGTCTGTCACCAACAGTTGTGTCAATATTTTCTGTCTGTCACTAATATTTGTGTCAATATTCTCGGTCTGTCACTAATATTCTCTGTCAGAAATATTCTCTGTCTACCACCAAACGTTGTGTCAATATTCTCTGTCTGTCACTAACAGTTGTGTCAATATTCTCTGTCTGACACTAAAAATTGTGTCAATATTCTCTGTCTATATGTGAGACAACAGGAAGGTGGATGATGAAATGGTCTATCTAGTTCACATACTCATTGCAAGGACGACTAATGCTGTTGTGCGGTTGCAGTAGGTTTGATTTCCAACGACACTGAAGGTTGTTGTCTTGACAACTGTTGTTCAAATAATATGCTCTCTAACTCTTTGGCGTTATACGTAGACGTTTTGACAAAACTGATCCCTCCGAAAATCACAGATAGACAGAAAATATTGACACTACTATTAGTGACAGACAGAGAATATTGATACAACTATTGTTGACAGACAGAAAATATTGACACAACTGTTAGTGACAGACAGAGAATATTGACACAACTATTAGTGACAGACAGAGAATATTGATACAACTATTGTTGACAGACAGAAAATATTGACACAACTGTTAGTGACATACAGAGAATATTGACACAACTATTGGTGACAGACAGAGAATATTGATACAACTATTGTGACAGACAGAGAATATTGACACAACTATTGGTGACAGACAGAGAATATTGACACAACTATTGGTGATAGACAGAGAATATTGACACAACTATTGGTGATAGACAGAGAATATTGACACGACTATTGGTGATAGACAGAGAATATTGATACAACTATTGGTGACAGACAGAGAATATTGACACGACTATTGGTGACAGACAGAGAATATTGACACAACTATTGGTGATAGACAGAGAATATTGACACAACTATTGGTGATAGACAGAGAATATTGACACAACTATTGGTGATAGACAGAGAATATTGACACAACTATTGGTGATAGACAGAGAATATTGACACAACTGTTAGTGACAGACAGAGAATATTGACACAACTATTGTTGACAGACAGAGAATATTGACACAACTGTTAGTGACAGACAGAGAATATTGACACAACTATTAGTGACAGACAGAGAATATTGACACAACTATTAGAGACAGACAGAGAATATTGACACAACTGTTAGTGACAGACAGAGAATATTGATACAACTATTGTTGACAGACAGAGAATATTGACACAACTGTTAGTGACAGACAGAAAATATTGACACAACTGTTAGTGACAGACAGAGAATATTGACACAACTATTAGTGACAGACAGAGAATATTGATACAACTATTGTTGACAGACAGAAAATATTGACACAACTGTTAGTGACAGACAGAGAATATTGACACAACTATTAGTGACAGACAGAGAATATTGATACAACTATTGTTGACAGACAGAAAATATTGACACAACTATTAGTGACATACAGAGAATATTGACACAACTATTGTTGACAGACAGAGAATATTGACACAACTATTGTTGACAGACAGAGAATATTGCCACAACTATTGGTGATAGACAGAGAATATTGACACAACTATGGTGATAGACAGAAAATATTGACACAACTGTTAGTGACAGACAGAGAATATTGACACAACTATTGGTGACAGACAGAGAATATTGATACAACTATTGTTGACAGACAGAGAATATTGACACAACTATTGGTGACAGACAGAGAATATTGACACAACTATTGGTGATAGACAGAGAATATTGACACAACTGTTAGTGACAGACAGAGAATATTGACACAACTATTGGTGACAGACAGAGAATATTGATACAACTATTGTTGACAGACAGAGAATATTGACACAACTATTGGTGATAGACAGAGAATATTGACACAACTGTTAGTGACAGACAGAGAATATTGACACAACTATTGGTGACAGAAAGAGAATATTGACACAACTGTTGGTGACAGACAGAGAATATTGACACAACTATTGGTGACAGACAGAGAATATTGACACAACTATTGGTGACAGACAGAGAATATTGACACAACTATTAGTGACAGACAGAGAATATTGACACAACTGTTAGTGGCAGACAGAGAATATTGACACAACTATTGGTGACAGACAGAGAATATTGACACAACTATTGGTGATAGACAGAGAATATTGACACAACTATTGGTGATAGACAGAGAATATTGACACAACTATTGGTGATAGACAGAGAATATTGACACAACTATTGGTGATAGACAGAGAATATTGACACAACTATTGGTGATAGACAGAGAATATTGACACAACTGTTAGTGACAGATATAGAATATTGACACAACTATTGGTGACAGACAGAGAATATTGACACAACTGTTGGTGACAGACAGAGAATATTGACACAACTGTTGGTGACAGACCGAGAATATTGACACAACTATTGGTGACAGACAGAGAATATTGACACAACTGTTGGTGACAGACAGAGAATATTGACACAACTTTTGGTGACAGACAGAGAATATTGACACAACTATTTGTGACAGACAGAGAATATTGACACGACTATTGGTGACAGACAGAGAATATTGACACGACTATTGGTGACAGACAGAGAATATTGACACAACTATTGGTGATAGACAGTGAATATTGACACAGCTATTGGTGATAGACAGAGAATATTGACACAACTTTTGGTGAAAGACAGAGAATATTGACACAACTATTGGTGACAGACAGAGAATATTGACACAACTATTGGTGACAGACAGAGAATATTGACACGACTATTGGTGACAGACAGAGAATATTGACACAACTATTAGTGACAGACAGAGAATATTGACACAACTATTTGTGACAGACAGAGAATATTGACACGACTATTGGTGACAGACAGAAAATATTGACACAACTGTTAGTGACAGACAGAGAATATTGACACAACTATTGGTGACAGACAGAGAATATTGACACAACTATTGGTGACAGACAGAGAATATTGACACAACTATTGGTGACAGACAGAGAATATTGACACAACTATTGGTGACAGACAGAGAATATTGACACAACTATTTGTGACAGACAGAGAATATTGACACGACTATTGGTGACAGACAGAGAATATTGACACAACTATTGGTGACAGACAGAGAATATTGACACAACTATTGGTGACAGATAGAGAATATTGACACAGCTATTGGTGATAGACAGAGAATATTGACACAACTATTGGTGACAGACAGAGAATATTGACACAACTATTGGTGACAGACAGAGAATATTGACACAACTATTGGTGAAAGACAGAGAATATTGACACAACTATTGGTGATAGACAGTGAATATTGACACAACTATTGGTGATAGACAGAGAATATTGACACAACTATTGGTGATAGACAGTGAATATTGACACACCTGGTGGTGACAGACAGAGAATATTGACACAACTATTGGTGACAGACAGAGAATATTGACATAAATATTGGTGATAGACAGAGAATATTGACACAACTATTGGTGATAGACAGAGAATATTGACACAACTATTATTGATAGACAGAGAATATTGACACACCTATTGGTGACAGACAGAGAATATTGACACAACTGTTAATGACAGACAGAGATTATTGACACAAATATAGACCACACAAATACAACAAGCACAAATACAACAAGCACAAATACAACAAGCACAAATACAACAAGCACAAATACAACAAACCCAAATTAAACAAATTCAAACACATTTAACAGAAGTATAAGAAACATAACTATGCAGGAAAACACAAATGAACTATCATCAATAGCCAGCAAAATTGGCCTGAGATCAATCATGAAAAGACTAAAGTCATGAAAAGTTTAATTCCAACAGATGACAAAATATACATGGAAAACAAACCAGTGGAAGAGATCGATCACTTTATCTATCTTGGACGTCACATTGATCGAGAAGGGGATACAAGCAAACAAATTAGAATCAGAACAGCTAAAGCAACAATGTCTTTCAGAAGCCTTGAAAAGTTGTGGAAATCAAAACTCATCAGCACAAACACAAAACTTAGGCTATTCAAATCAAATGTACTATCAACCCTTACGTATGCGTGTGAAAGCTGGAAAACAACAAGAGATATAGAAACAATGTTGAACGCATTCGAACATAAATGTCTAAGGAAAATACTTGGTATAGCGTGGAACGAATTCAAAATAAACGAAGAAATTAGAGAAATCGCCAATCAACCACTAATATCTTCAGTAATAAAGAAAAGATGATGGTCATATGTTGGACATGTGATGGGAAGAGATAATAACCGAATAGCAAAGCAAGCCCTCATATGGGAAGCAACAGGTAAGAGAAAAAGAGGAAGACCCAGGGAGACACTGAGAAGAACATTGATGAGAGAGGCAAGAGCAACAGGATTCGGCTCCCTCAATGAGATAGAGCTGCTTACACAGAACAGAGACAGATGGCGAGATTTGATAAACTATCTTTAAAAGGAAACTGCTAGAACAAAAATTCAGATAGGAAAAGGTGTATCTTGGTCTACGCCCTATGGGCCGGCTACGGCTCGAAAGGTCAATAGATAGATAAGAAACACAAATTCAAGGAACAGAAATTAATGGATTCAACAAATAGTCTATCTCAGGACACTGTAAATGTGGCTTAGAGAAGGCCCGATGTCAATGGAACGGTGTTGTGGTTGTCAAGGTGATTTAACGTGAGACACATATACATGGGCGTCCTGTTAGTAAGTATATGTTTACCAGTGGTAAGTGGTCAAATACAGCAAACAGGTTCCGCTTGTATGTCGCAAACATGGACGGTTATAGAGTGATTTATGTACGAGTAGGATTTTGGGAGATCAGTGCTCGTGAGGTCCTAGCCCGCACGAGGACGTAACGAGCAGCGAACGAGTTCAAGCAAGTGCTCCCGTTCAGAGATATCCTGGCTCAATTGTTGGTACCCAACATAGCGTTGTTCGTGTCGTGTAAGGCCTGCGACTGGTTCGTGCTGACTGTCCCGCTGCTGTTAGTTGAGACTAGGGGAGTGAGATGGCTCCTAGCGGGGTGTATCCGCGTGGTATTGAGAAGATCTGATCTTACTTAACTCGTGATTTACTTGGCTGTGGCAACCGAGAATACCACGAGTAATGAGTGATTTACCAGCTTGTGACTATCGAGGCTTTGGAGAGGAATGAGTGATATGTGCATGTTGGTTATAGCAATTATTAATAGTAATGAGTGCTATCATCTATTTTATAGAAATTGTTAACAGTAATGAGTGCTATATCCGTTTTTAGTTGTATAAATTGTTAACAGTAATGAGTGGTATCATCTATTTTATAGAAATTGTTAACAGTAATGAGTGCTATATCGGTTTTGATTATAGAAATTATTAATAGTAATGAGTGGTATATCTGTTTTTGGTCATATAAATTACTAACAGTAATTAGTGCTATATCCGTTTTTGGTTGTATAAATTGTTAAAAGTAAATAATGGTATATCCGTTTGGTTATAGAAATTGTTAACAATAATGAGTGGTATATCAGTTTTTGGTAATATAAATTATTAATAGTAATGAGTGGTAAGTCCGTTTCCTTGTTAATAGAAGTGACCAGTATATCCATTTGCTTCATTAAGTAAGATATCCGTCTGTGATTGTTCAAACTTATGACAGCAATACTTGATATACCAACTTATGGTTATAGAGATTATAATGTTATCAGTAATGAGTGGTTATATAGAACTTTAGACTAGTAATGAGTGGTTATATAGGACTTTAGACGAGTAGCGAGTGGTTTTCCTGGTTTCCACCCACACTAAAGGAGAGAATGCAAGTAAAGTAGAACACCTCATTGAAGTCAACGAGAGTAACTAGTCTACATGTTGTGGTTATAAATGTAATATTGTAATGATTCCATCTGTCTATCTGTCTGTCTGTCTGTCTGTCCGTCCGTCGTCCGGCGGCCGCCCGCCCACCCATCCATCCCACTATCTGTCTGTCTGCCTGCCTACCTACCTACTTACATATCTATCTATCTATCTATCTATCTATCTATCTATCTATCTATCTATCTATCTATCTATTATCTATCTATCTATCTGTCTGTCTGTCTGTCTGTCTGTCTGTCTGTCTGTCTGTCTGCCTGCCTACTACCTACTCTATATCTATCTATTATCTATCTATCTATCTATCTATCTATCATCTATCTATCTATATATCTATCTATCTATCTATTATCTATCTATCTATCTATCTATCTATCTATCTATCTATTATCTATCTATCTATCTATCTATCTGTCTGTCTGTCGTCTGTCTGTCTGTCTGTCTGTCCGTCCGTCCGTCCGTCCGTCCGTCCGTCCGTCCCGCGACCGCCCTACCCACCCACCCATCCACCCATCCACCCACCATCCATCCGTCCCACTATCTGTCTGTCTGCCTACCTACCTACCTACCTACTTACATATCTGTCTGTCTGTCTGTTCTTTGGAGCTGAATTTGGCACATAAGACAGAACATCTAGACCCTTGTGTCTGACGACCTTTCAACTGTCAGACCTTACACAGGATCTGCATTGCTGCATCTCGCCACACGGCTCTGTCCTGGGTGAGTTGCTCAATGTCGACGAGGGAGCTGATGCTTGCTTTATTTAATTTTCTTTTTATAAGGTTCCCATTTGAGGGCCTGCTTTGAGACGCTGTTGTTGTCTCTTCTCATCACGTGGTCAACATATGGCCACCTTCTTCTCTTGATTATAGATGGCATTTTGGGATGTTTTCTCATTTCTCTTATTTCTGCACTTGTCTTCAACTCATTCCATTGCATACGTAGTATTTTAGTAATTTATATGAAAACACATACATCCCGTTCACACACACACACACTGACACACACACACACACACACACACTATATTTATATATACAGAATGAACCAAAAGTGGGTGGACAGCAAATGATAAGATTAATGTTCAGACTACATATACAATTTATTGACTATTACAATTAAATTAGTAAAAATAATTATTACATTACAATTACAATTTATTTTAGGCAATAATACTAATAATTGTATTTATAATACATAAATTTAGTTATAAACTTTAATATAATATAACAAAACAATAAAAATAAATCATTTACTGTCTATCTACTTTTGGTTCACCCTGTGTATTATATGAGAAGAATGTTGAGAATACCATGAACAGCTAAGAAGAGTAATGAAAACGTTCTGAAAGAGGCCAAAGCAAAAAGAGAGCTAATTTCCAATATTAGGAAGAAACAATCATTTTTGGACATTTAATGAGAAAGGAACAGCTGGAATATATTGTAACAACTGGAAAAATTCAGGGACGTGGAGAAAAAGGGAAGCAAAGAGAAAAGATACCAGACAACTTAAGAGAATGGCTTGGCAGAAGGTCAACAACAGAAATGATAAATAACTGTCGTGATCGAGATGTGTGGACAGACATGATCACCTACGCCAGGAGGTTTAGCACTTGAGGATGATGATGATGTATATATCACATACACGCAATGTGTCCCCAAAAGAATGTACCTTTATCAATAAATTCCCCTCCCCCTCTTTACCCGTATGTGATATGAAGATCCCTTCTATAGCATAGAAAGTCTTTGAGCCTACATTACAATCGTTCAATATAGGCGCCTTTTGTGACATGCCAGATATCTATTCTATTATCCATCTCCCCCACCCCCACCCCCACCCCCCACCCCCAATACTCGACGTGTATTCCACAACACAAAATGCTTTATCTTGTTTTGTGGGCGCCATCTTGGAAAATCTCTGTGCATGTTTACGACTGTTATTTTAATTTCCACTTTTATGGTTCAGTTACTAGCTGTGCTTCTTACACGTCTCTGCGCATGTTTACGGCTGTTATTTTAATTTCCACTTTTATGGTTCAGTTACTAGCTGTGCTTCTTACACGTCTCTGCGCATGTTTACGGCTGTTATTTTAATTTCCACTTTTATGGTTCAGTTACTAGCTGTGCTTCTTACACGTCTCTGCGCATGTTTACGGCTGTTATTTTAATTTCGACTTTTATGGTTCAGTTACTAGCTGTGCTTCTTACACGTCTCTGCGCATGTTTACGGCTGTTATTTTAATTTCCACTTTTATGGTTCAGTTACTAGCTGTGCTTTTACACGTCTCTGCGCATGTTTACGGCTGTTATTTTAATTTCCACTTTTATGGTTCAGTTACCAGCTGTGCTTCTTACACGTCTCTGCGCATGTTTACGGCTGTTATTTTAATTTCCACTTTTATGGTTCAGTTACTAGCTGTGCTTCTTACACGTCTCTGCGCATGTTTACGGCTGTTATTTTAATTTCCACTTTTATGGTTCAGTTACCAGCTGTGCTTCTTACACGTCTCTGCGCATGTTTACGGCTGTTATTTTAATTTCCACTTTTATGGTTCAGTTACTAGCTGTGCTTCTTACACGTCTCTGCGCATGTTTACGGCTGTTATTTTAATTTCCACTTTTATGGTTCAGTTACCAGCTGTGCTTCTTACACGTCTCTGCGCATGTTTACGGCTGTTATTTTAATTTCACTTTTATGGTTCAGTTACCAGCTGTGCTTCATACACGTCTCTGCACACATTTCTCCTCTGAAAAAAAAAAAAGTAAAGGAAAAGTTTTTTTTTCTTTTCTGGACGCTGTATACATGCATACGTGGCTAAGTGGAGAAGTGTTTCGCTAAGGAATCGTTCCAACAGGCAGGGATGCGTGTATAATTTTACAGAAACATTATTTGGTTGAAATTCCCCGCGAGTACATGGCGTACACGGAGTGTCGCATGAAAGAGAAATTCAGGATTTAATTACTTTATTCAGAGATAAGGTTCGGAGCTCAGACTGAGGCGTTCAACATTTAGGGTATCAGGGCATCATTTTGAAGGGTGATAACCCAGAGAAGGACTAAAGTTCACACCTTTTTTGAGATACGTGTTTCAACTGCATCATAGGAAAGTGCAACATTTTTGTTTTCCCAAACACATGAGGCGCGCTTGGTGCACGACTGTGTCAGAGTTTCCCGCCAAGTTCTCTATCACACAACACTCCCGTCCGCGCCATGTTGTCACGGAAAATTTCAACCAATAGGATGTTTTGTCTACGATGAAACATAACATTCCGTCTTTCTCACATATTGGCTAGTCAAGTGCACAACTTTGTGCCAGACACATAGCTCACATTATTTGCATAAAGTCTTCGTCATATTTGTTAAAACAGTGTGATTTCTTCTACAAGCTGTCGAGGCCAGCACGATTAATGATTGATCTATCGATATAGATTCGATATTGTTTCGATGTAATCGCTGTGTGACTAATGAGTGATTGATTTGACTAGAGATATCGAACGTGTCACGATTAGTGACAGATTAATTTGATTGATGTCATCGACACTCAACGGGAAACAAATAATTGATCCAGTACAATCACCCCCAAGCTTAGCTGACGTGAGTGATGTATTTAATCTGAGTCAGCAATATTGTAACCAGTAATGAGTGACTTGTGTGAATTCATTCAAAGACATCATCGGTAAAGTGCGTCGTTTCTGAACAAGGACATCGCTGTATGAAGGTGAGTCAGTCGTTGCATGTTGCTCTCTCTAAATAAGTTGTATCGGACACTTGTCCTGTCTAAATAAGGTGTATCGGACACTTGTCCTGTCTAAATAAGGTGTATCGGACACTTGTCCTGTCTAAATAAGGTGTATCGGACACTTGTCCTGTCTAAATAATGTATGATAAACACCTGTTCAGTCTAAATAATGTATGTTTGTCTCTTGACCTGTCTAACTAAAGTATGATAAACACTTGTCCTGTCTAACTAAAGTGTGATAAACACGTGTCCTGTCCAACTAATGTATGTTCGTCTCTTGTCCTGTCTAACTAATGTATTTTCATCTCTTGTCCTGTCTAACTAAAGTATGATAAACACTTGTCCTGTCTAGCTAGAATATGGTAAACACTTGTCCTGTCTAGCTAAAGTATGATAAACACTTGTCCTGTCTAACTAAAGTATGATAAACACTTGTCCTGTCTGACTAAAGTATGATCAGCATTTGTCCTGTCTAACTAAAAGTATGATAAATACTTGGCCTGTCTAATAATAAATACATTTTGAATTGCTTGACGCAAGTTATTTGCATGTTATTCATTAATGTGAATTGCTTCGTCAGCCGCAGTTTTATCTCTTTAGGGAATTTGCACCGTGTTTTGTTCGTCGTAGGTTGCATTCACTAGAGTAATCAGGAATCTAAAGGCGCGACATTGTTGTGTGTGCGACATTGTTGTGTGCTACGTCATCGTAATGGTTCATCGTATATTGGATACAAATAATAACACATAAATATTATTATATAGGGAACTTCCTAGGCGATAATAGGGAATAATAGAACAAAGAAGTATGTGTTAGCACTCGGAAAAAATGACAGACAAACAACAACAGAAAAAAACAGAGAACAATATATGGTCCGAAGCAGGATTCGAACCCGTACTCCATGGCACCGCGCCTTGCCACGAGAAGCTGAACACTTGGTACACTGCCACGCAGCTAACTAAAAAATTAGCTATTGTGAGCAGTGTCTTACGATCACAGATCGGAAATAACTTGTAAGTTCGATCTGTGATCGTAACCCTATGCTATAGTCATGAGAACGCCTTCGTGTAAGACACTGCTCACAATAGCTAATTTTTAGTTAGCTGCGTGGCAGTGTACCAAGCGTTCGGCTTCTCGTGGCAAGGCGCGGTGCCATGGAGTACGGGTTCGAATCCTGCTTCGGACCATATATTGTTCTCTGTTTTTTTCTGTTGTTGTTTGTCTGTCATTTCATCGTATATCCCTAGACTGGTCGTACGCTAATCTTACGGTCTGTTTTTTGATGTGCGACGGGGATAATCTGACGACTAACGGTCAATTGTCGGACTAATGTCGGAATGGAGTCAACAACGATGGCCTAACATCAGCAAGCGCTATACATTAAAAAAAAATATGACGATCATCATTTTCAAGAGGACGTGAACTTCCGGTATATGTTGGATAGGCGGCGGGAACAATTAAAGGCTATGCATGAAAAGTGTTCCTTGGTTGCAGTTTCCTCATATTCTAAGTCCGGCTTGTTGCAGGAGCTACTGAGTTAAGTGCTCTGTGCACACCGTGAGCTGTGTGTCTCATCCGTTTTGATCTTGTTTCGATATTCCAATTGTTTACGATAAATGATGATATCATTTGGCAGGGAACAGTTGGTTGTGTCCGCTTTCTACGCGGTTTCGTCTTATGTCTTTTGGCGTGTGCTGAGACTGCTACGATGGGGACTACAGTTATCTTTCTTTGTTTGAGAGATGAGATATTAATTCGGATGATTACGCTGGCACGGGCGGTTGAGCAGTTATAAATTTTATTCGTTTGCAGTGATACCGGGGCCTCCATAACCAAATAACCAAATAAATACATATTGAGAACCTGTTCTATCTAACTAAGGTATGTTGGGAACCTGTTCTATCAAACTAAGGTATATTGGGAACCTGTTCTATCTAACTAAGGTATGTTGGGAACCTGTTCTATCTAACTAAGGTATGTTGGGAACTGTTTCTATCTAAATAAGGTATGTTGGGAACCTGTTCTATCTAACTAAGGTATATTGGGAACCTGTTCTATCTAACTAAGGTATGTTGGGAACCTGTTCTATCTAAACTAAGGTATGTTGGGAACCTGTTCTATCTAACTAAGGTATGTTGGGAACCTGTTCTCTATCTAACTAAGGTATGTGGGAACATGTTCTATCTAAACTAAGGTATGTTGGGAACCTGTTCTATCTAACTAAGGTATGTTGGGAACCTGTTCTATCTAACTAAGGTATATTGGGAATATCGTAGACAGTACAACATGGGCTGCCTGCTACCTTGCAAGTATGTTGGAAATATAGTAGACGGTACACCTGTGGCTATCTGCTGCCTTGCAAATATGTTGGGAATATAGTAGACAGTACAACATGCGGCTGTCTGTTGCCTTGCAGGTATGTTGGGAATATAGTAGACAGTACAACATGCGGCTGTCTGTTGCCTTGCAGGTATGTTGGGAATATAGTAGACAGTACAACATGCGGCTGCCTGTTGCCTTGCAGGTATGTTGGGAATATAGTAGACAGTACAACATGCGGCTGTCTGCTGCTGCCTTGCAAATATGTTGGGAATATAGTAGACAGTACAACATGCGGCTGTCTGCTGCCTTGCAAATATGTTGGGAATATAGTACACAGTACTACATGCTGCTGTCTGCTGCCTTGCAGGTATGTTGAGAATATAGTAGACAGTACAACCTTCGGCTGCTTGCTGCCTTGCAGGTATGTTGAGAATATAGTAGACAGTACAACCTGCGGATATCTTGCAGGTATGTTGGGAATATAGTAGACAGTACAACCTGCGCCTATCTTGCAGGTATGTTGGGAATATAGTAGACAGTACAACTGCGGATATCTTGCAGGTATGTTGGGAATATAGTAGACAGTACAACCTGCGGATATCTTGCAGGTATGTTGGAATATAGTAGACAGTACAACCTGCGGATATCTTGCAGGTATGTTGGGAATATAGTAGACAGTACAACCTGCGGCTATCTTGCAGGTATGTTGGGAATATATAGACAGTACAACCTGCGGTATCTTGCAGGTATGTTGGGAATATAGTAGACAGTACAACCTGCGCCTATCTTGCAGGTATGTTGGGAATATAGTAGACAGTACAACCTGCGCCTATCTTGCAGGTATGTCGAGAGAGCAAAGGATAAGGGTGAGTACCCTGATGTTAAACAACGCCACTGCCTTGTGGGCGAGGTTTTTTAGTCAAAGGCTAGCGGAGCCAACCGTATACAAACAGACGGAAGGCAAGACGTGTATTCCACAACACAAAATGCTTTATCTTGTTTTGTGGGCGCCATCTTGGAAAATCTCTGTGCATGTTTACGACTGTTATTTTAATTTCCACTTTTATGGTTCAGTTACTAGCTGTGCTTCTTACACGTCTCTGCGCATGTTTACGGCTGTTATTTTAATTTCCACTTTTATGGTTCAGTTACTAGCTGTGCTTCTTACACGTCTCTGCGCATGTTTACGGCTGTTATTTTAATTTCCACTTTTATGGTTCAGTTACTAGCTGTGCTTCTTACACGTCTCTGCGCATGTTTACGGCTGTTATTTTAATTTCGACTTTTATGGTTCAGTTACTAGCTGTGCTTCTTACACGTCTCTGCGCATGTTTACGGCTGTTATTTTAATTTCCACTTTTATGGTTCAGTTACTAGCTGTGCTTCTTACACGTCTCTGCGCATGTTTACGGCTGTTATTTTAATTTCCACTTTTATGGTTCAGTTACCAGCTGTGCTTCTTACACGTCTCTGCGCATGTTTACGGCTGTTATTTTAATTTCCACTTTTATGGTTCAGTTACTAGCTGTGCTTCTTACACGTCTCTGCGCATGTTTACGGCTGTTATTTTAATTTCCACTTTTATGGTTCAGTTACCAGCTGTGCTTCTTACACGTCTCTGCGCATGTTTACGGCTGTTATTTTAATTTCCACTTTTATGGTTCAGTTACTAGCTGTGCTTCTTACACGTCTCTGCGCATGTTTACGGCTGTTATTTTAATTTCCACTTTTATGGTTCAGTTACCAGCTGTGCTTCTTACACGTCTCTGCGCATGTTTACGGCTGTTATTTTAATTTCCACTTTTATGGTTCAGTTACCAGCTGTGCTTCATACACGTCTCTGCACACATTTCTCCTCTGAAAAAAAAAAAAGTAAAGGAAAAGTTTTTTTTTCTTTTCTGGACGCTGTATACATGCATACGTGGCTAAGTGGAGAAGTGTTTCGCTAAGGAATCGTTCCAACAGGCAGGGATGCGTGTATAATTTTACAGAAACATTATTTGGTTGAAATTCCCCGCGAGTACATGGCGTACACGGAGTGTCGCATGAAAGAGAAATTCAGGATTTAATTACTTTATTCAGAGATAAGGTTCGGAGCTCAGACTGAGGCGTTCAACATTTAGGGTATCAGGGCATCATTTTGAAGGGTGATAACCCAGAGAAGGACTAAAGTTCACACCTTTTTTGAGATACGTGTTTCAACTGCATCATAGGAAAGTGCAACATTTTTGTTTTCCCAAACACATGAGGGCGCTTGGTGCACGACTGTGTCAGAGTTTCCCGCCAAGTTCTCTATCACACAACACTCCCGTCCGCGCCATGTTGTCACGGAAAATTTCAACCAATAGGATGTTTTGTCTACGATGAAACATAACATTCCCGTCTTTCTCACATATTGGCTAGTCAAGTGCACAACTTTGTGCCAGACACATAGCTCACATTATTTGCATAAAGTCTTCGTCATATTTGTTAAAACAGTGTGATTTCTTCTACAAGCTGTCGAGGCCAGCACGATTAATGATTGATCTATCGATATAGATTCGATATTGTTTCGATGTAATCGCTGTGTGACTAATGAGTGATTGATTTGACTAGAGATATCGAACGTGTCACGATTAGTGACAGATTAATTTGATTGATGTCATCGACACTCAACGGGAAACAAATAATTGATCCAGTTACAATCACCCCCAAGCTTAGCTGACGTGAGTGATGTATTTAATCTGAGTCAGCAATATTGTAACCAGTAATGAGTGACTTGTGTGAATTCATTCAAAGACATCATCGGTAAAGTGCGTCGTTTCTGAACAAGGACATCGCTGTATGAAGGTGAGTCAGTCGTTGCATGTTGCTCTCTCTAAATAAGTTGTATCGGACACTTGTCCTGTCTAAATAAGGTGTATCGGACACTTGTCCTGTCTAAATAAGGTGTATCGGACACTTGTCCTGTCTAAATAAGGTGTATCGGACACTTGTCCTGTCTAAATAATGTATGATAAACACCTGTTCAGTCTAAATAATGTATGTTTGTCTCTTGACCTGTCTAACTAAAGTATGATAAACACTTGTCCTGTCTAACTAAAGTGTGATAAACACGTGTCCTGTCCAACTAATGTATGTTCGTCTCTTGTCCTGTCTAACTAATGTATTTTCATCTCTTGTCCTGTCTAACTAAAGTATGATAAACACTTGTCCTGTCTAGCTAGAATATGGTAAACACTTGTCCTGTCTAGCTAAAGTATGATAAACACTTGTCCTGTCTAACTAAAGTATGATAAACACTTGTCCTGTCTGACTAAAGTATGATCAGCATTTGTCCTGTCTAACTAAAGTATGATAAATACTTGGCCTGTCTAATAATAAATACATTTTGAATTGCTTGACGCAAGTTATTTGCATGTTATTCATTAATGTGAATTGCTTCGTCAGCCGCAGTTTTATCTCTTTAGGGAATTTGCACCGTGTTTTGTTCGTCGTAGGTTGCATTCACTAGAGTAATCAGGAATCTAAAGGCGCGACATTGTTGTGTGTGCGACATTGTTGTGTGCTACGTCATCGTAATGGTTCATCGTATATTGGATACAAATAATAACACATAAATATTATTATATAGGGAACTTCCTAGGCGATAATAGGGAATAATAGAACAAAGAAGTATGTGTTAGCACTCGGAAAAATGACAGACAAACAACAACAGAAAAAAACAGAGAACAATATATGGTCCGAAGCAGGATTCGAACCCGTACTCCATGGCACCGCGCCTTGCCACGAGAAGCTGAACACTTGGTACACTGCCACGCAGCTAACTAAAAAATTAGCTATTGTGAGCAGTGTCTTACGATCACAGATCGGAAATAACTTGTAAGTTCGATCTGTGATCGTAACCCTATGCTATAGTCATGAGAACGCCTTCGTGTAAGACACTGCTCACAATAGCTAATTTTTTAGTTAGCTGCGTGGCAGTGTACCAAGCGTTCGGCTTCTCGTGGCAAGGCGCGGTGCCATGGAGTACGGGTTCGAATCCTGCTTCGGACCATATATTGTTCTCTGTTTTTTTCTGTTGTTGTTTGTCTGTCATTTCATCGTATATCCCTAGACTGGTCGTACGCTAATCTTACGGTCTGTTTTTTGATGTGCGACGGGGATAATCTGACGACTAACGGTCAATTGTCGGACTAATGTTCGGAATTGGAGTCAACAACGATGGCCTAACATCAGCAAGCGCTATACATTAAAAAAAATATGACGATCATCATTTTCAAGAGGACGTGAACTTCCGGTATATGTTGGATAGGCGGCGGGAACAATTAAAGGCTATGCATGAAAAGTGTTCCTTGGTTGCAGTTTCCTCATATTCTAAGTCCGGCTTGTTGCAGGAGCTACTGAGTTAAGTGCTCTGTGCACACCGTGAGCTGTGTGTCTCATCCGTTTTGATCTTGTTTCGATATTCCAATTGTTTACGATAAATGATGATATCATTTGGCAGGGAACAGTTGGTTGTGTCCGCTTTCTACGCGGTTTCGTCTTATGTCTTTTGGCGTGTGCTGAGACTGCTACGATGGGGACTACAGTTATCTTTCTTTGTTTGAGAGATGAGATATTAATTCGGATGATTACGCTGGCACGGGCGGTTGAGCAGTTATAAATTTTAATTCGTTTGCAGTGATACCGGGCCTTCCATAACCAAATAACCAAATAAATACATATTGAGAACCTGTTCTATCTAACTAAGGTATGTTGGGAACCTGTTCTATCAAACTAAGGTATATTGGGAACCTGTTCTATCTAACTAAGGTATGTTGGGAACCTGTTCTATCTAACTAAGGTATGTTGGGAACCTGTTCTATCTAAATAAGGTATGTTGGGAACCTGTTCTATCTAACTAAGGTATATTGGGAACCTGTTCTATCTAACTAAGGTATGTTGGGAACCTGTTCTATCTAACTAAGGTATGTTGGGAACCTGTTCTATCTAACTAAGGTATGTTGGGAACCTGTTCTATCTAACTAAGGTATGTTGGGAACATGTTCTATCTAACTAAGGTATGTTGGGAACCTGTTCTATCTAACTAAGGTATGTTGGGAACCTGTTCTATCTAACTAAGGTATATTGGGAATATCGTAGACAGTACAACATGTGGCTGCCTGCTACCTTGCAAGTATGTTGGAAATATAGTAGACGGTACAACCTGTGGCTATCTGCTGCCTTGCAAATATGTTGGGAATATAGTAGACAGTACAACATGCGGCTGTCTGTTGCCTTGCAGGTATGTTGGGAATATAGTAGACAGTACAACATGCGGCTGTCTGTTGCCTTGCAGGTATGTTGGGAATATAGTAGACAGTACAACATGCGGCTGCCTGTTGCCTTGCAGGTATGTTGGGAATATAGTAGACAGTACAACATGCGGCTGTCTGCTGCCTTGCAAATATGTTGGGAATATAGTAGACAGTACAACATGCGGCTGTCTGCTGCCTTGCAAATATGTTGGGAATATAGTACACAGTACTACATGCTGCTGTCTGCTGCCTTGCAGGTATGTTGAGAATATAGTAGACAGTACAACCTTCGGCTGCTTGCTGCCTTGCAGGTATGTTGAGAATATAGTAGACAGTACAACCTGCGGATATCTTGCAGGTATGTTGGGAATATAGTAGACAGTACAACCTGCGCCTATCTTGCAGGTATGTTGGGAATATAGTAGACAGTACAACCTGCGGATATCTTGCAGGTATGTTGGGAATATAGTAGACAGTACAACCTGCGGATATCTTGCAGGTATGTTGGGAATATAGTAGACAGTACAACCTGCGGATATCTTGCAGGTATGTTGGGAATATAGTAGACAGTACAACCTGCGGCTATCTTGCAGGTATGTTGGGAATATAGTAGACAGTACAACCTGCGGTTATCTTGCAGGTATGTTGGGAATATAGTAGACAGTACAACCTGCGCCTATCTTGCAGGTATGTTGGGAATATAGTAGACAGTACAACCTGCGCCTATCTTGCAGGTATGTCCGAGAGAGCAAAAGGATAAGGGTGAGTACCCTGATGTTAAACAACGCCACTGCCTTGTGGGCGAGGTTTTTTAGTCAAAGGCTAGCGGAGCCAACCGTATACAAACAGACGGAAGGCAACAGAAAACCACCGTCCTAATTTCTTTGTACAATCATGAATCGCGACAATAATAGAATTCAACAAGCAATGCTATATATATCATAAAGTCTTTAGTAGAAAGAGCCATTGAGGTGAATATAGATCTATACCTATGTTTCATAGGTTATACCAAAGAATTTGACACAGTAAAGCACCAAGAAATAATCACAATTTTAGAAAGCATAAACGCAGACAGCAAAGAACTAAGAATAATAAAGAACATGTACTGGCAACAAACAGCGGCCATAAGAACTGGAAACCAATTGGGAATGTTTCAACAAATAAAACGGCTTTAGGCAAGGTTGTGTGCTGTCACCAGATTTGTTTAATATGTAAAGTGAGATTATTTTAAGATCCATAAGGGACATGCCTGGAATAACAATCGGAGGTCATAATATAAATAATCATAGGTATGCTGATGATACAGTCTTAATCGCTAAGAGTGAAAATGAGTTAAAGAAATGTTAGACATTGTAATGAAAGAGCAGCTATACGAATTAGCAACCAAACAGGACAATTCCAATATATAAAACAAGGAGTCAGACAAGGCTGTGTTCTGTCGCCGGATGTTTTCACTTTACAACTAACATATTATAAGATCAATATTAGACAAAAAATGAATTGAAGTCAACGGTCACAACATAAATAATTTGCGATATGCGAATGACACAGTCTTAATAGCAGAGACAGTGATTGAATTACAATAAATGATAAACATAATAGTAAATTAAAGCAACACAAAAGGGTCCCAGTCTGAATAGTAAGGAAACAGAAGTAATGGTTATATCGAAGAAACACTCATCACCATCATGCAGCATAAAAATAAACAGGACAAATCTGAAACATGTGCAACGCGGCAAATATTTGGGCACAATAATAACATCAGATGGAAGATGCACCACAGAAATAAAAAGTAGAATAGCTCAGGCCAAAATAGCATTTCAGAAAATGAAAAATATCTTATAGAAAAAGTCTATGTCAATAGAAGTGAGAAAGAGAGTTCATCGGTGCTATATAGAACAAATTCTGACCTATGGAAGCGAATCGTGGACAGTAGTCAAACAAATGAAAAGACGATTAGAGGCCACAGAAATGGGATTTCTCAGAAGAATGTTGAAAGTTTCCTGGACAGTTAAAAAGACCAATGAGGAAATTCTCAAAGAAGTCAACACAAAAAGGGAACGCCTACAAAACATCAGAGAGAAACAATCGACATTTTTTTGGGCACATCATGAGAAGAGGAAAGCTGGAATACTTGGTTACAACTGGCAAAATAAAGGAAAAGAGATATCGCGGACGACAAAGAGAGAAAATACTGGATAGCTTGGTGTCACGGCATGGAAAACAGTCATCATAGTTTTGAACAAATACAACACAGTCTTTATTATTGACATCCACACATGGTTTGACGTCATGTCTCTGGTACAATCAACAAGTTCTCAAGTTCTATTATCAATCTTAACGTTATTTTCGCGTTACTTGGTAGAGCCTACCGGCGGTGTTTATAACAAGTAACTTGCGTGATTGTAACAAGTAACTTGCGTGATTGTAATCAAGTTTCTTTGTCAATATATATATACATAATACTAACTTGAGATCCTATTGTTCAGAATCCAAAATGTATATCACAAAATCTCTAAACAAACTGTTTTAATCTAACTACCTCACTCCTAACTACCTCACTCCTAACTACATCACTCCTAACTACCTCACTCCTAACTACCTCACTCCTAACTACATCACTCCTAACTACCTCACTCCTAACTACCTCACTCCTAACTACCTCACTCCTAACAACCTCACTCCTAACTACCTCACTCCTAACTACCTCACTCCTAACTTACTGCTTGAAGCAGTTTCTTAAATTAGTCTATATTTTCATTCTTGCTGTTGCTTCTAAAATCTTCGAGGGAACTCCCTATCTAACTAACTCCTAATCCTAAGGTTTGTTGGGAACCTGCTATATCTAACTAAAGTTTGTTGGGAACCGGTACTAACTAAAGTATGTTGGGAACCTGTTCAATCTAACTAAAGTTTGTTGGGAACCTGTTCTATCTAACTAAAGTTTGTTGGGAACCTGTTCTATCTAACTAAAGTATGTTGGGAACCTGTACTATCTAACTAAAGTTTGTTGGGAACCTGTTCTATCTAACTAAAGTTTGTTGGGAACCTGTTCTATCTAACTAAAGTATGTTGGGAACCTGTACTATCTAACTAAAGTATGTTGGGAACCTGTACTATCTAACTAAAGTTTGTTGGGAACCTGATCTATCTAACTAAAGTTTGTTGGGAACCTGTTCTATCTAACTAAAGTATGTTGGGAACCTGTTCTATCTAACTAAAGTTTGTTGGGAACCTGTTCTATCTAACTAAAGTATGTTGGGAACCTGTTCTATCTAACTAAAGTTTGTTGGGAACCTGATCTATCTAACTAAAGTTTGTTGGGAACCTGTTCTATCTAACTAAAGTATGTTGGGAACCTGTTCTATCTAACTAAAGTTTGTTAGGAACCTGTTCTATCTAACTAAAGTATGTTGGGAACCTGTTCTATCTAACTAAAGTATGTTGGGAACCTGTTCTATCTAACTAAAGTTTGTTGGGAACCTGTACTATCTAACTAAAGTATGTTGGGAACCTGTTCTATCTAACTAAAGTATGTTGGGAACCTGTTCTATCTAACTAAAGTTTGTTGGGAACCTGTTCTATCTAACTAAAGTTTGTTGGGAACCTTTTCTATCTAACTAACGTTTGTTGGGAACCTGTTCTATCTAACTAAAGTATGTTGGGAACCTGTTCTATCTAACTAAAGTTTGTTGGGAACCTGTTCTATCTAACTAACGTTTGTTGGGAACCTGTTCTATCTAACTAACGTTTGTTGGGAACCTGTTCTATCTAACTAAAGTTTGTTGGGAACCTGTTCTATCTAACTAAAGTTTGTTGGGAACCTGTTCTATCTAACTAAAGTTTGTTGGGAACCTGTTCTACCTAACTAAAGTATGTTGGGAACATGTTCTATCTAACTAAAGTATGTTGGGAACATGTTCTATCTAACTAAAGTATCTTGGGAACCTGTTCTATCTAACTAAAGTATGTTGGGAACCTGTTCTATCTAACTAAAGTTTGTTGGGAACCTGTTCTATCTAACTAAAGTATGTTGGGAACCTGTTCTATCTAACTAAAGTATGTTGGGAACCTGTTCTATCTAACTAAAGTATGTTGGGAACCTGTTCTATCTAACTAAAGTATGTTGGGAACCTGTTCTATCTAACTAAAGTTTGTTGGGAACCTGTTCTATCTAACTAAAGTATGTTGGGAACCTGTTCTATCTAACTAAAGTATGTTGGGAACCTGTTCTATCTAACTAAAGTTTGTTGGGAACCTGTTCTATCTAACTAAAGTATGTTGGGAACCTGTTCTATCTAACTAAAGTATGTTGGTAACCTGTTCTATCTAGCTAAAGTATGTTGGGAACCTGTACTATCTAGCTAAAGTATGTTGGGAACCTGTTCTATCTAACTAAAGTATGTTGGGAACCTGTTCTATCTAACTAAAGTATGTTGGGAACCTGTTCTATCTAACTAAAGTTTGTTGGGAACCTGTTCTATCTAACTAAAGTATGTTGGTAACCTGTTCTATCTAACTAAAGTATGTTGGGAACCTGTACTATCTAGCTAAAGTATGTTGGGAACCTGTTCTATCTAACTAAAGTTTGTTGAGAACCTGTTCTATCTAAGTAAAGTTTGTTGGGAACCTGTTCTATCTAACTATAACATATTGGTCATCTAGTGTTAATATATGAGTGATATTGATGTCAACTGTGGGAGGTCTATTTGTTCTTTACATCTTGTCTAAGACCTTTTTCTGTGAGACGACTTGCCGCCCTCCGCCACATGTCAAACGATTAGAGCTCTTTCTGTTTCTATGTCAGATATGTGAACTTCTATGTCAGATATGTGAACTTCTATGTCAGATATGTGAACTTCTATGTCAGATATGTGAACTTCTATGTCAGATATGTGAACTTCTATGTCAGATATGTGAACTTCTATGTCAGATATGTGAACTTCTATGTCCGATATGTGAACTTCTATGTCAGATATGTGAACTTCTATGTCAGATATGTGAACTTCTATGTCAGATATGTGAACTTCTATGTCAGATATGTGAACTTCTATGTCAGATATGTGAACTTCTATGTCAGATATGTGAACTTCTATGTCAGATATGTGAACTTCTATGTCCGATATGTGAACTTCTATGTCAGATATGTGAACTTCTATGTCAGATATGTGAACTTCTATGTCAGATATGTGAACTTCTATGTCAGATATGTGAACTTCTATGTCAGATATGTGAACTTCTATGTCAGATATGTGAACTTCTATGTCAGATATGTGAACTTCTATGTCAGATATGTGAACTTCTATGTCAGATATGTGAACTTCTATGTCAGATATGTGAACTTCTATGTCAGATATGTGAACTTCTATGTCAGATATGTGAACTTCTATGTCCGATATGTGAACTTCTATGTCATATATGTGAACTTCTATGTCCGATATGTGAACTTCTATGTCAGATATATGAACTTCCAAGTGTTTATCCCGTTAATGTCAACTACTGAACGAGTGTATCTGGTTATCTTTTTATAAGATTTTTTAATCACCAAATGATGATATCCGTTTATCACCATGCCAGATCTGTTAACTATTAAATTATTGTATCTAGTTATATTTTTATCAGATCTGCTAACTGTCATAAGATTGTATCTGTTTACCTCCATATCAGATCTGTTAACTACCAAATGATTTTGCCCATTCTTAGTTTAGTTTCACAAAATAATTAACAACGCCAACACTAACAGATACACAACTACAACTGTGATATACAACAACCACACTGCCACGGATATTGTTGCACTCAGTGTGGTAATTTAAATGAAGAACAACTATAATTATGGTGGGAATTACAACTTGTTATACAACTCCCCCGTAGCGATTGTGAATTACAACATCCAGTTCTGGGAACTCCACGCGCAGTTTCCTTCGAAGAAATTGGAGTATTTATTAATCAGGTTCTTTAAAACAAAAACACATATTTATGTAATGTCGGGCAATGGTTTCAAATTACTGTCTGAGCTCCTGTTTGATAAAAAGCAGTGAGCAAATGACGCTGTTCCGTTCATGATTGAGCTATGCTCAAATCGCCGTGAAATGTGAACATTGTCGGTTAGTTGTGAATATTCTGTGTCTCACTCATTTATTTTGATAATGCAAGTCTCTTTAAAGGTGGATTGGACGCGAAGCAATTATTGAAAATAATCATATTGGAATAAGAAGCATACGAGATGTTCAGACTGAGAATAACTTACATGTGTCCCTGGGGCGCATGTTTGATGTTTTTTTTATTGTTTTAATTGTTGGCTTGATTAAAAGCTGTTATGTGGCTGCTTTTACTGATTGGATATTTTCCCCCACATTTTCGTTCGTATTCTTGTATTGCTTACTTTTATGTTCATGATTTGGCGATTTTCTTGTTAATTGTTCCCCCTCCTTGTGCATATCGTCGTTATGTATATTTGCTTGCGGTTTCTCTTGTGGTATGGGTTCTCTTGTGGTACGGGTTCTCTTGCGTACGGGTTCTCTTGTGGTACGGGTTCTCGTTCAGAAGAATAGATTCGTAAACTACAGCGATGAGTCATAATTACCACGTACAGACCTTTTATCTCACAGTCATACTGCGAACCTGTTGGACAGTAACAATAGTGACACAGGTTTGACATGTTCTACCTAACGAATGTATTTTGGGAGCTTGTTCTATCTAACTAAGGTATGTTGGGAACTTGTTCTATCTATCTAAGGTATGTTGGGAACTTGTTCTATCTATCTAAGATATTTTGGGAACTTGTTCTATCTATCTAAGGTATGTTGGGAACTTGTTTTATCTATCTAAGGTGTGTTGGGAACTTGTTCTATCTAACAATGTAAGGTATGTTGGGAACATGTTCTATCTATCTATCTAAGGTATGTTGTGCATATGTTCTATCTAACAATCTAAGGTATGTTGGGAACATGTTCTATCTAACAATCTAAGGTATGTTGGGAACATGTTCTATCTAACAATCTAAGGTATGTTGGGAACATGTTCTATCTATCTAAGGTATGTTGGGAACATGTTCTATCTATCTATCTAAGGTATGTTGGGAACATGTTCTATCTAACAATCTAAGGTATGTTGGGAACATGTTCTATCTAACAATCTAAGGTATGTTGGGAACATATTCTATCTAACAATCTAAGGTATGCTGGGAAAATGTTCTATCTATCTAAGGTATGTTGGGAACATGTTCTATCTAACAATCTAAGGTATGTTGGGAACATGTTCTATCTATCTAAGGTATTTTGGGAACTTGTTCTATCAATCTAAGGTATGTTGGGAACATGTTCTATCTAATAATCTAAGGTATGTGGGGAACATGTTCTATCTAAAAATCTAGGGTATGTTGGGAACATGTTCTATCTAACAATCTAAGGTATGTTGGGAACATGTTCTATCTAACAATCTAAGGTATGTTGGGAACATGTTCTATCTAACAATCTAAGGTATGTTGGGAACATGTTCTATCTAACAATCTAAGGTATGTTGGGAACATGTTCTATCTAACAATCTAAGGTATGTTGGGAAAATGTTATATCTAACAATCTAAGGTATGTTGGGAACATGTTCTATCTAACAATCTAAGGTATGTTGGGAACATGTTCTATCTATCTAAGATATTTTGGGAACTTGTTCTATCTATCTAAGGTATGTTGGGAACTTGTTTTATCTATCTAAGGTGTGTTGGGAACTTGTTCGCAGTTTCCTTCGAAGAAATTGGAGTATTTATTAATCAGGTTCTTTAAAACAAAAACACATATTTATGTAATGTCGGGCAATGGTTTCAAATTACTGTCTGAGCTCCTGTTTGATAAAAAGCAGTGAGCAAATGACGCTGTTCCGTTCATGATTGAGCTATGCTCAAATCGCCGTGAAATGTGAACATTGTCGGTTAGTTGTGAATATTCTGTGTCTCACTCATTTATTTTGATAATGCAAGTCTCTTTAAAGGTGGATTGGACGCGAAGCAATTATTGAAAATAATCATATTGGAATAAGAAGCATACGAGATGTTCAGACTGAGAATAACTTACATGTGTCCCTGGGGCGCATGTTTGATGTTTTTTTTATTGTTTTAATTGTTGGCTTGATTAAAAGCTGTTATGTGGCTGCTTTTACTGATTGGATATTTTCCCCCACATTTTCGTTCGTATTCTTGTATTGCTTACTTTTATGTTCATGATTTGGCGATTTTCTTGTTAATTGTTCCCCCTCCTTGTGCATATCGTCGTTATGTATATTTGCTTGCGGTTTCTCTTGTGGTATGGGTTCTCTTGTGGTACGGGTTCTCTTGCGTACGGGTTCTCTTGTGGTACGGGTTCTCGTTCAGAAGAATAGATTCGTAAACTACAGCGATGAGTCATAATTACCACGTACAGACCTTTTATCTCACAGTCATACTGCGAACCTGTTGGACAGTAACAATAGTGACACAGGTTTGACATGTTCTACCTAACGAATGTATTTTGGGAGCTTGTTCTATCTAACTAAGGTATGTTGGGAACTTGTTCTATCTATCTAAGGTATGTTGGGAACTTGTTCTATCTATCTAAGATATTTTGGGAACTTGTTCTATCTATCTAAGGTATGTTGGGAACTTGTTTTATCTATCTAAGGTGTGTTGGGAACTTGTTCTATCTAACAATGTAAGGTATGTTGGGAACATGTTCTATCTATCTATCTAAGGTATGTTGTGCATATGTTCTATCTAACAATCTAAGGTATGTTGGGAACATGTTCTATCTAACAATCTAAGGTATGTTGGGAACATGTTCTATCTAACAATCTAAGGTATGTTGGGAACATGTTCTATCTAACAATCTAAGGTATGTTGGGAACATGTTCTATCTAACAATCTAAGGTATGTTGGGAAAATGTTATATCTAACAATCTAAGGTATGTTGGGAACATGTTCTATCTATCTAAGGTATTTTGGGAACTTGTTCTATCAATCTAAGGTATGTTGGGAACATGTTCTATCTAATAATCTAAGGTATGTGGGGAACATGTTCTATCTAAAAATCTAGGGTATGTTGGGAACTTGTTCTATCTAACAATCTAAGGTATGTTGGGAACATGTTCTATCTAACAATCTAAGGTATGTTGGGAACATGTTCTATCTAACAATCTAAGGTATGTTGGGAACATGTTCTATCTAACAATCTAAGGTATGTTGGGAACATGTTCTATCTAACAATCTAAGGTATGTTGGGAAAATGTTATATCTAACAATCTAAGGTATGTTGGGAACATGTTCTATCTAACAATCTAAGGTATGTTGGGAACATGTTCTATCTATCTAAGGTATGTTGGGAACATGTTCTATCTATCTAAGGTATGTTGGGAACATGTTTCTATCTAACAATCTAAGGTATGTTGGGAACATGTTCTATCTAACAATCTAAGGTATGTTGGGAAAATGTTCTATCTAACAATCTAGGGTATGTTGGGAACATGTTCTATCTAACAATCTAAGGTATGTTGGGAACATGTTCTATCTAACAATCTAAGGTATGTTGGGAACATGTTCTATCTAACAATCTAAGGTATGTTGGGAACATGTTCTATCTAACAATCTAAGGTATGTTGGGAACATGTTCTATCTAACAATCTAAGGTATGTTGGGAACATGTTCTATCTAACAATCTAAGGTATGTTGGGAACATGTTCTATCTATCTAAGGTATGTTGGGAACATGTTCTTTCTATCTAAGGTATGTTGGGAACATGTTCTATCTATCTAAGGTATGTTGGGAACATGTTCTATCTAACAATGTAAGGTATGTTGGGAACATGTTCTATATATCTATTGTATGTTGGGAACATGTTCTATCTATCTAAGGTATGTTGTGAACATGTTCTATTGGATGACGTCATGGGACGCACCAAAATGGCAGCTTACTTATATTCGAGCTATGGACTAAGCAATGTTTACTTTGAATACCACGATAAATGTTATTGCAGCGAGTTGGCAGATTTTTGAAAATGTATTCAGGGGTTTGAACATAAATGTTTGTTCACAGTTCGTTAACCTTCGCTGTAGATAAAGTCGTTAATTTGATGGCTTAGTTTGTGACATTGGTAGCTAAGGACCTAACTTGTGCAAACGGATGGCATTGGCAATGATCATTTTGAATCTATGAAGTGGGCTCATTTTGTGTTTAACTCAAAAGCATTTGTGCTTTTTAACCAAAGAACTTTTTTTTTGGGACTCAATGAAGATATTCCCGATGGAAGAATAAATTGTACTATTAGTCCCATAAATGATTCGCTTCCAGAGGTTTATGATGTAAACAAAGCAGTTTTGTCATTGCAAGTGAATAATGTCCACACCTATAATTGGTCAGGATTGTGTAGCAGCAGCAGCTTTATAGCGAACACAGAAAACATCATAGGATTGTGCTGTTCTGAAACAGCTATGCCATGCTACTCTAGAATTGCCTTTAATGGGATGACTGTGACCACAAACCACTCTCCATGTGTGTGCCACGTATTTACACCCCTGAAAGAAATTCTGAATATAACAACATCATGTGCCGTCTGTGATATTAATGACCACATACCAGGAGCCTCCACTATGATTGATACAACTGTTGCACCAAGCACTTCATCAGCAAAGCCATATCTATGGAATGTTCATCTGACATTGTTCTTGAATGATGTCCAAGTTAATGAGACATCAGAATCGTGTGGCGGCAGCTACAAGAAGGGAGCGGAGAACATCATCAATTGTGTTTTTACTAACTACAGGTCATGTGGCTTCTGTTGGATTGGAAATGATAACTTACCACCACTGTGTGTCTATATGTTTGGAATTGGAGTCATCAATGATGGCCTAACATCATAAAGTGCTACGACGATCATCATTTTCGGGAGGACGTAAACTCCCATGGTATGTGGTGGATAGGCGGCAGGAACCATTGAAGGCTATGTCTGAAAAGTGTTCCTTCTTGCAGTTTCCTCATATTCCAAGTCCGGCTTGTTGCATGAGCTACTGAGTTAAGTGCTCTGTGCACACCGTGAGCTGTGTGTCTCATCCGTTTTGATCCTGCTTCGATATCCCGCTTGTTTACGATGAATAATGATATCGTATGACGGGGAACAGTTGGCTGTGTTCACTTTCTGCGCGGTTTCGCCTTATGTCTTTTGGCGTGTGCTGAGACTGCTACGATGGGGACTACAGTTACCTTTCTTTGTTTGGGAGATGAGTTAGTAATTCGGATGATTCCACTGGCACGGGCGGTTGAGCAATTATGGATTTTAATTCGTTTGCTGTGAGACCGAGGCCTTCCAATAACAATAACAATGTTCTATCTATCTAAGGTATTTTGGGAACATGTTCTATCTATCTAAGGTATTTTGGGAACATGTTCTATCTAACAATCTAAGGTATGTTGGGAACATGTTCTATCTAACAATCTAAGGTATGTTGGGAACATGTTCTATCTATCTAAGGTATGTTGGGAACATGTTCTATCTATCTAAGGTATGTTGGGAACGTGTTCTATCTATCTAAGGTGTGTTGAGAATTTGTTCTATCTAAGGTATGTTGGGAACATGTTCTGTCTATCTAATGTATGTTGGGAACATGTTCTATGTATCTAAGGTATTTTGGGAACATGTTCGTTCTATCTATCTATCTATCTATCTATCTATCTATCTATCTATCTATCTATCTATCTATCTATCTATCTATCTATCTATCTATCTATCTATCTATCTATCTATCTATCTATCTATCTATCTATCTATCTATCTATCTATCTATCTGTCTATCTGTCTGTCTGTCTGTCTGTCTGTCTGTCTGTCTGTCTGTCTGTCTGTCTGTCTGTCTATCTATCTATCTATTTATCTATCTATCTGTCTGTCTGTCTGTCTGTCTGTCTGTCTATTAAAATAATGTTGGGAACTTGTTCTATCTATCTAAGGTATGTTGGGAACTCGTTCTATCTATCTAAGTTATGTTGGGAACTTGTTCTATCTATCTAAGGTATGTTGGGAACTTGTTCTATCTATCTTAGGTTTGTAGGTAACTTTTGCTATCTATCTAAGGTATGCTGGGAACATGTTCTATCTATCTAAGGCATGTTGGGAACATGTTCTATCTATCTAAGGTATGTTGAGAACCTGCTGTAGCTATCTATCTATCTATCTATCTATCTATCTATCTATCTATCTATCTATCTATCTATCTATCTATCTATCTATCTATCTATCTATCTATCTATCTACTACCTACCTACCTACCTACCTACCTACCTACCTACCTACCTACCTACCTACCTACCTACCTACCTACCTACCTACCTACCTACCTACCTACCTACCTACCTACCTACCTACCTACCTACCTTCCTACCTACCTACCTACCTACCTACCTACCTACCTACCTACCTACCTACCTACCTACCTACCTATCTATCTATCTATCTATCTATCTATCTATCTATCTATCTATCTATCTATCTATCTATCTATCTATCTATCTATCTATCTATCTATCTATCTATCTATCTATCTATCTATCTATCTATCTATCTATCTATCTATCTATCTATCTATCTAAACTATCTATCCATCTATCCGTCTGTCTGTCTGTCTGTCTGTCTGTCTGTCTATTAAAAGTATGTTGGGAACTTGTTCTATCTATCTAAGGTATTTTGGAAACTCGTTCTATCTATCTAAGGTATGCTGGGAACTTGTTCTATCTATCTTAGGTATGTTGGGAACTTGTTCTATCTATCTTAGGTTTGTTGGTAACTTTTGCTATCTATCTAAGGTATGCTGGGAACATGTTCTATCTATCTAAGGCATGTTGGGAACATGTTCTATCAATCTAAGGTATGCTGGGAACATGTTCTATCTATCTAAGGTATGTTGAGAACCTGTTGTAGCTATCTATCTATCTATCTATCTATCTATCTATCTATCTATCTATCTATCTATCTATCTATCTATCTATCTATCTATCTATCTATCTATCTATCTATCTATCTATCTATCTATCTATCTATCTATCTATCTATCTATCTATCTATCTATCTATCTATCTATCTATCTATCTATCTATCTATCTATCTATCTATCTATCTATCCTATCTATCCTATCTATCCTATCTATCCTATCTATCCTATCTGTCTGTCTGTCTGTCTGTCTGTCTGTCTGATTTAAGGAGTGTACCTCGTCATTGGATGGAAGCTGATATGCTAGGTAGCTAAGATTACAAGTTAGATAACTCGGGTTAACCCAGGAGAAATCAGACCTAGAGAGAGCCTAAAGTCAGAGTTAGCCCTACAGATGTCGTCAGGGATAACATTAGACAGTAGCAGATATAGCATAACATAGAGATCGGTGGTTAGTTTTAGAGACTCACGGAAGTTAGCAATGAGATTGAGCTGGCTATTGGCCTAGAGAAAACTCACTCATAGACGGATATTTAGATCCATAATATGTAAAGTTTCAGCACAAGACTTTAGTAGTTAAAAGTTATGAAGATGATCAGAATGGCAAGTAAGGACTACAGTTTGTAGTTAGTAGAAGGTCCCGGTATCACTACAAACGAATTAAAATTCGTAATTGCACAAACGTCCATGCTAGTGGAAGCAACCGAATTAACATCTCATCTCATTAAGTATCCAAACAAAGAAAGGCAGCTGCAGTCCCCACCATAGCAGTTACAGAACACGTCAAAAGACAAAAGGCATGACAGCACAAAAGTGCACGCAGCTTTACTGTCCTTCGTCATACGATATCATCATACATCGTAAACAATAGGAATATCAAAACACGATCCTGAAGTAATACACAGCTCACGGTGTGCACCGAGCATTAATCTCAGTAGCTCCAGCAGCAAGCCGAACCCACCCCATAACAACAAAGTAACCTGTTACCCCACCACATAGCAACCAAGTAACTTGCCACCCCAAACACATGACAATCAAGTAACCTGACACCCCCATCATATAACAAATCAAGAAACCAGCCACCCCTATCACATAACAATCGAGTAACCTGCTGTTATAGTATATTTATTGCTTCTTATTTCTTGATATTATATTATTGTTCATCGACAGCACATCTCATTACATTGATCACAAACCGTCAATCATGACAGAGTTCTCGTATGTTCATTGTATAATCTTAATCACGTTTATTGATATCTCTAGGCACAATGATTCGTATTAGTGGTTGATGCACTTTTCTTAAATTAATGTTAATTCTGGACACTCAAGAGACTATCGTCGGTGACTATTTGAAATGTCCATAAGTGCATATCTTGCATTCAATCTCTCTATCACTTACTTACGTTTATCAGAAATGTGAAACACAACTTGAAAACTCTCAAACACTTCACAACTAAAGTTCATATGTTCATTGCTATCACTACTACTCTCTATCAACTTACTTAATAACTTCTCAACTGACTTAAAACTACAACTTGAAGATTCTTAGCTTCCTAACTAACTGGCTCAACTTTCTAATCTTAACATATTAGATATGACTTCTATCTCTATAAAATTATAGCTCTTCCTATTTCTGACTTGTTCTAATTGTCCTAATAATGATTGTGTAATCTAAAAGTTGTTTTAATTCTCATTGTTTTAAACCTAATGTGTTGAAGTTTAAATACTCCAACCTCATACTTTGTGTGGTATATCCTGTGCCAATCAAACCGTCGCAAAGTGACAACTTGCAACCCTTTTAGCCAATCAATTCTCACTGCGACGATTCCACCGCCAACTTTCCATCTCAGAACTGTGACTCAAAGTTCAGCTTTTGTCCAAGACTTGACCGTTCCATGACTTCAGTCTAAAAATTTGTCAAAACAAACTATTTGTGACCATCATCTTCATGACCTGACCTGTCCTGATAGTTGTTTACCAGACAGTAAAGTCATGCACTCAAATCATGCGCGTATTGTCATGCGCTTATTTTATTCCCATTTCCAAAACAACCTGCGTGGTGGAGATTTCTATTAAACGATTATGTCCAGTATAATTCTACCTTACCTTCTTCCCGACTTTCTGTGTGTCCACTACCCACTATGAACTTTTATTCCCTTAACTTGTTATTCAGGCTGGAATTTTCCATACTTTAAATTTATGTCCTGACACTGATGGTCGCTACCATCTGTTACTGCTATTGTCTATGAAAGAATGGGTAACGACTAAGTTACCTGCTCCCATGCATTCATTAGCTTACTCTGTTACACTGCCACCCCCATCACTCAGCAATCAAGTAACCTGCCACCCCCATCATATAACAACCAAGTAACCTCCCACCCCCATCATATAACAAATCAAGAAACTTGCCACTCCCCATCATATAACAAATCAAGTAACCTGCCCCCCCACCCCAATCATATAACAAATCAAGTAACCTGCCCCCCCACCCCAATCATATAACAAATCAAGAAACCTGCCACCCCCATCATATAAAAATCAAGTAACCTGCCCCCCCACCCCAATCATATAACAAATCAAGAAACCTGCCACCCCCATCATAACAACCAAGTAACCTCCCATATAACCAAGTAACCCCCCCTCCAATCATATAAACAAATCAAGTAACCTGCCTCCCCCCCCCATCATATAACAACCAAGTAACCTGCCTCCCCCATCATACAAAAATCAAGTAACCTGCCCCCCCCCCACCCCAATCATATAACAAATCAAGAAACCTGCCACCCCCATCATATAACAACCAAGTAACCTCCCACCCCCCCCCCCCTCCAATCATATAACAATAACAAGTAACCTCCTCCCCCCCCCCAATCATATAACAAATCCTCCCCCCCCCAATCATATAACAAATCAAGAAACCTATGAACTTGATATAAGAACCAATCTAAAGTTTTAAAAAAGGCGCTGGAACATTCGTGAAGAAATGCCGCTGAAAAAAAATTTGTAATTTAAAAAAACATCCCATCCTAAGAAAAAACACAAGTTGGGCGGTAGGTGTTGAAGTGAGAGATGAATTATGGCCAACTCTGATATCGTTGGTTACATTCTGCTAACTCGCTGGCAACGCCTTCGTAAAGAGATCAAACAATCGACATTTTAAGCTCAAAGATGTGTGTCTGACAATCCTTGGTAATAAATGACAGGCAAAAACAGAGAAAACAAAAGCCAGACCCGACCAGGGTTCGATTGTCTCAGATAAGAGAGTGCTCTTATGCGTTTATGTTTTTCTCTTGTCTCGAGGTTTTCATCAGTTTTTGTTTATTTGTTGATTTTGTTGTTTTAAACAGTCAAGTTATCTTTGCTGTGATGTAGCTACACATCAAAGATGGATCACACACATCAGAGATGGATCACATACATCAAAGATGGATCACACACACACACATCAGAGATGGATCACATACACATCAGAGATGGATCACACACACCCATATCAGAGATGGATCACATACATCAGAGATGGATCACACACACACATCAGAGATGGATCACATACACATCAGAGATGGATCACACACATCAGAGATAGATCACACACACATCAGAGATGGATCACATACATCAGAGATGGATCATATACACACATCAAAGATGGATCACACACATCAGAGATGGATCACATACATACATCAGAGATGGATCACACACACATCAAAGATGGATCACATACATACATCAGAGATGGATCACACACACATCAAAGATGGATCACATACATACATCAGAGATGGATCACACACACATCAGAGATGGATCACATACATCAGAGATGAATCACACACACATCACAGATGGATCACATACATCAGAGATCAATCACACATATCAGAGATCAATCACACACATCAGAGATGGTTCACAAACATCAGAGATGGATCACACACATCAGAGATCGATCACATACATCAGAGATCAATCACACACATCAGAGATGGATCACACACATCAGAGATGGATCACAAACATCAGAGATGGATCACACACATCAGAGATCGATCACACACATCAGAGATGGTTCACAAACATCAGAGATGGATCACACACATCAGAGATGGACCACATACATCAGAGATCAATCACACACATCAGAGATGTATCACAAACATCAGAGATGTATCACAAACATCAGAGATGGATCACACAAATCAGAGATCGATCACACACATCAGAGATGGATCACATACATCAGAGATCAATCACACACATCAGAGATGGATCGCACACATCAGAGATGTATCACAAACATCAGAGATGTATCACACACATCAGAGATGGATCACACACATCAGAGATGAATCACATACATCAGAGATCAATCACACACATCAGAGATGGATCACACACATCAGAGATGGATCACATACATCAGAGATCAATCACACACATCAGAGATGGATCACACACATCAGAGATGGATCACACACATCAGAGATGTATCACAAACATCAGAGATGGATCACACACATCAGAGATGGATCCATACATCAGAGATCAATCACACACATCAGAGATGGATCACATAAATCAAAGACCGATCACACACACCAGAAATCAATCACACACATCAGAGATGGATCACACACATCAGAGATGGATCACATACATCAAAGACCCATCACACACGCCATCCTTGCTGTGTTGCAGCCCACTCATCTTAAACCGATCATATGCATCTGCCATCCTTGCTGTGTTGCAGCTCACTCATCATAAACCGATCATATGCATCTGCCATCCTTGAGCCCACTCTAAATGAGAATGATGTCAGCGCGATGTTCTCAGACATCGTTTAGCGAACAATAATTTGCCAATTCCTCCTGCCGCCAGTTTCTTGCCGGCTTTCATTATTTTTATGGCGATCTATATCCCGTATATAGCTTCAATATCTCGTGTGTAGCTTTCAAATGTCTGTGTGTTGTTTCAGCTTGTCTTTTTTCTACACTTGTACAATGTCAGAACGTCTCTCCTGTGTAAATGTACACTCTTATTAAAGACAAAACACAGCCAATGTTGAACAGAGAGCACTTCACCCATACGAGTTGCCGTTCTTTGAGGTTGAGAGATTCTGAGAAACCCACGCGTTAGTTCAAGGAATCGACATTCATAAGATGACTACGTGACACTTTTCAAATAGTTGACATTCTCTCAACAAAAGAACTGTTGACATAAAAGGACAAATAACAGATGAAGTTGAAACAGCAATATCAAACATTGTGTCGGGCTGCCTCAGTAAAGTTGTAAGAAGAATGTTCGCCAGTATAGCTGTAGGAAACATGTTCGCCAGTAAAGCTGTAGGAAACATGTTCGCCAGTAAAGCTGTAGTAAAGCTGTAGGAAACATGTTCGCCAGTAAAGCTGTAGGAAACATGTTCGCCAGTAAAGCTGTAGGAAACATGTTCGCCAGTAAAGCTGTAGGAAACATGTTCGCCAGTAAAGCTGTAGGAAACATGTTCGCCAGTAAAGCTGTAGGAAACATGTTCGCCAGTAAAGCTGTAGGAAACATGTTCGCCAGTAAAGCTGTAGGGAAGCTCGGGCTTATGAAGCGCTAGTACATCCATATCTCGTACTTTATTATCGTGTAGGCGAGAATGTGATCTCTGTACTGGTCTCTGAGATACTTGTCTGCATTTAGTTTTGAGAAAAGAGACGTTTCGCAGACTTGTTTACCATATGCCTCATATTTGTCAAGTTGCCCACTAACCGCGCTTTTCAACCACTGCTTTACCTATGTTTACTGTTTCTGTAAATAAGTGGTTTCTTTCTTTTGCTTCACTGGGTATTATTTAGATAAACCACATTTCATCATCAAGTACCGTGCCTGCTGACATAGGTGATCATGTCTCTCCACAACTTTCGATCTCGACAGTTATTTATCATTTCTGTTGTTGACCTTCTGGAAAGCCATTCTTTTAAGCTGCCTGGTATCTTTTCTCTTTGCTTCCCTTTATCTCTTCGTCCATCAATTTTCCCAGTTGTTACAATATATTCCAGCTCTTCCCTACTTATTACATGGCCAAAAAATGATGATTGTTTCTTCCTAATATTGAAAATTAGCTCTATCATTGCTTTGACCTCTTTCAGAACGTTTTCATTACTCTTCTTAGCTGTCCATTGTATTCTCAACATTCTTCTGTAAAACCACATTTTTACAGCCTCCAGTGATTTTCGAGAAATTTGAAAAAAATGTGTTAAAGAAACCTCCTTTCAGTTGTTGTATTTCTCCTTGAAATAACAAAACAAGACAAACCATTTGTCCGTTGACATCCAGTTGACATCCAGTTGACATCCAGTTGACATCCATTTGTTACTTACTTGATGGTTATCCGTCCGTGTCTTGTTTTCACTATTGATGTCACGTAATAATGATACGAGCAGTTCAGAGTTGTACACAAACATGTGATCAACAAATATCTTGGGACAACTGGAGAAAACTAGAGCTGGACGGCTGGTCACGGCTTTTATGAACACTAGGGAAGCCTATAGATGCTGATAGGAACGTAGAACACTAGGGAAGCCTATAGGTGCTGATAGGAACGTCGAACACTAGGGAAGTCTATAGGTGCTGATAGGAACGTAGAACACTAGGGAAGCCTATATGTGCTGATAGGAACGTAGAACACTAGGGAAGTCTATAGGTGCTGATAGGAACGTAGAACACTAGGGAAGCCTATATGTGCTGATAGGAACGTAGAACACTAGGGAAGTCTATAGGTGCTGATAGGAACGTCGAACACTAGGGAAGTCTATAGATGCTGATAGGAACGTAGAACACTAGGGAAGTCTATAGATGCTGATAGGAACGTCGAACACTAGGGAAGCCTATAGATGCTGATAGGAACGTAGAACACTAGGGAAGTCTATAGGTGCTGTTAGGAACGTAGAACACTAGGGAAGCCTATAGGTGCTGATAGGAACGTAGAACACTAGGGAAGCCTATAGATGCTGATAGGAACGTAGAACACTAGGGAAGTCTATAGGTGCTGTTAGGAACGTAGAACACTAGGGAAGCCTATAGGCGCTGATAGGAACGTAGAACACTAGGGAAGCCTATAGGTGCTGATAGGAACGTAGCGTAGTAAGTATGAGGTGATTGTGACGTAAACAGTTTGCATATAGGCAGCAGATCAGCGAATCGTTTCTGGGGAAGAGCTATGTTTACAACACTCGGAAAAAAAGACAAATAATCAACAACAGAGAATAACAAAGAACAATAGATGGTCCGAAGTAGGATCGAACCTGTACTCTTCGACATAGCGCCTTGCCACGAGAACCAAACGCTAGAGCACACGGCCAACTCAGCTACCTAAAAAAGTAGCTATCATTGGCGATGTTTTTCACGCATGAAAGCATGACTATAGCATGGCCGTGAGAACTAGCTTTTGGTTCTTGTGGCAAGGCGCTGTGCCGAAGGGTACGGGTTCGATATTCCGTCGGTTTGTTTATTGTTTTTCTTCTGTTATTATTTGATATTGTACTTCGTGTTGTAAGCAATCATCTTCACCTATTTGGTTCATCTATCCTTGACTAATAGCCTTCTCGTCACCTGCTCTTCTCATATTGTGTCTTAAACAACTCTCTATTACTCAGTGTCCCTTATAACGAACCATCCATTTTCTTTCATTAGCAAATAACAGAACACGGAGCGACAGCTTCAATCTCTCAATGCTGCCTCTGTGGGGAGTTGCTAATTCAGCATGCAAGCTCTTTCTTGTCAAGACTTACATTAGCCCGTGACAGTAAATACACAGATCTTTCACTGGTTAAAGGTTTCTATTTTCTTCGTTGCTGAGCTTGTCTTCCATTTTGTTATCTTTCAAAGCATCGGGGAACAGAATAATAGAGAATGTCCCATGGATCGATTAACAACACCGGTGCGCTACCTGCGGACCAATCTGATCGCCATTAAAAGCACAGTGATATGTTAAAATAATGAACGGGGCCCGTAAAAAAGAGCGGTAGATCGGATCACACGTCGAGTAGTATTGTAACAGATCGCAAAGCTGTTTAGACAGCCCTGTCCCCGGTGTATGGTAACCCTGACCAGGATTTATAATTCACCTTCATAAAATGCTATTGTACTTTTCGTATCGTTGCACTATCATCATGTTGCGTGCTTCCGTATCAGAATTTGGCATCAGTTAGCGCCAATCTCTAGTCCAGCATTTCATCGATTATTTCATCAATCATTTCATCTATTATTTCATATTTTATTTCATCTATTATTTCATGTATCATTTCATTCATTATTTCAACTATCATTTCATCTATAATGTCATCTATTATTTCAACTATTATTTCAGCTATCATCTCCTATATTACTTTTCATATATTTTTTCATCTATCATTTCATCTATCATTTCATCTATTATTTCATCTATTATTTCCTCTATCATTTCATCTATCATTTCATCTATCATTTCATCTATCATTTCATCTATTATTTCATCTATCATTTCATCTATTATTTCATCTATCATTTCATCTATCATTTCATCTATCATTTCATCTATTATTTCATCTATCATTTCATCTATCATTTCATATATCATTTCATCTATCATTTCATCTATCATTTCATCTATTATTTCATCTATCATTTCATCTATCATTTCATTTATCATTTCATCTATCATTTCATCTATCATTTCATCTAACATTTCATCTATTATTTCATCTATCATTTCATCTATTATTTTGTCAGTAATTTCAGTCTTTGATACCCTTAAACGAGAAGAAAAAAATTGGGACACTTGGTTACAACCGGAAAAAAAATATAGGGAAAGAGATCGCGGACGACAAAGAGAGAAGACATATAACTTAGTGTCGTGGCATGGTCAATAGTGAGCAGAATTGTTGTGTACTGTTGACAGAAAATTGTGGAAGGACAGGATCGTCTACGCCAACCGCGATGGAACATGATGATGATTATAAATGTTTATTTTTAGATCAAAACACAACACATCGAGCTTTCAATAAACATTGCGAGAACACCAGACCCAAGGGCCGACCACAAAAACAGATGGATTGATGGATAATTAGAAACACTAGGAAACATAACAACAGGAGAGACTAACAGATGGGCAAAAGATGGATTGATGGAATATTAGAAACACTACGAAACATAGCAACAGGAGAGACCAACAGAAGAGCAAAAAACCACGTCTCCCCTCGATAATGAAAAAATAAATGACGAAGGAATAAAAAATAGGAATATTTCTCTTGTCTTGATTGCATTTCTTCTTATTTGTGTGCTCATTATTGGCAGAAACTTCTGTGTAACCCAACCAGCCCCCTCTCCCTCCACATTATGAGATTATCGTTTATATTATCTTATTTCATGTCTACATTTCATCTACAGTCAAAAGCTACATCATCGTCATCATTATCAATTCTCGAATGTGACCAGTGTCATGTCAGAATAGGGAAACCACGTCTTGATGTCACGGGAGATTTGTCATAGAGAATTGAAATAAGAGCTCAACAAACAGACTGATTGACAAACATATGGACAAAAAAGATGAACAAACAGATGGATAAATAGATGAATTAACAGATGGACAAACAGACGCACAGATAAACAAATAGATGATCAAAAAAGATTGACAAACAGATGGATAAACAGATGAATAAAAAGATGGACAAACAGATGAACAAATAGACGAACAAACAAATGGAAAAACAGACGAACAAACAGATGGACAATCCGATGGACAAACAGACGGACAAACAGATGGACAAACAGATGGACAAACAGACGAACAAACAGATGGACTGTTGGATAAATGCCAGAAAACTTCAGGAACTAGTTTGTGAATTTATTTCTCCGGCTCTTGTGGTGTTCCTGACAATGATGGACGGGAGGCGTCGGCTTGGCAGCGCTACAGGCGGTAATAATGGGTAGGGGAGGGATGGCGACTGAGGGCGCGCCTATTGGAGAATGTAGCTGGAATTGATGAGTCTATAGTCCATAGATTGGGGGGAGGGGGGATTAGTGATCTAGAGCCTGAAGAGAATATATAACAATGAATATCAAATAAGAGAATATGAAACTGAATATCAAATAAGAGAATATGAAAATGAACATCAGATAAGAGAATCTCTCTCTCTCTCTCTCTCTCTCTCTCTGCGATCAAGACTCAATCAGAGTAGGATTCCAGACTCTCTCATGAAGTCAGCTGTCTATTTAAGTGATTCGATTGTCCCATATAGTTTCTCTTCCAGGGAGGTGGGTGTGGACCACATTGCTCTTCTCAGGTCTGTGTACTGTGGGCAGTCCTGTAGAACATGTTTTGTAGTCATATTGTCCAGCGTACAGTGACATAGGCTGGTTGTACCTATTTTGAATTTGGTGAACATGTGATTTCTCATTCTATTGTGGCCAGTGCGTAGGCGAAGTATGATGACTTGATCCCTCCTTGATAGTTGGTGGTATCCGTCACTCTCGTTATGCTTTGGGTGTTCTCGTTTCCATTTTTCATGGAACTAACCTTTGAGGAAGGATTTGGCTTCATCATAACTGAGTGGATGGTTCTCTTGTGGTAATCTCTCTCCCTCTTTAGCTAATTTGTCTGCGCGTTCGTTCCCGTGTATATTACACACACTCTCTCTCTCTCTCTCTCTCTCTCTCTCTGCGATCAGGACTCAATCAGAGTAGGATCCCAGACTCTCACATGAAGTCAGCTGTCGGTTAAGTGTGTTGATCGCCTCTACAGACAGAACATCATAATTAGAGTTTTCCAGATCTACTCTGACCGAACACCCGTTAAAACGTTGCACTGTGTTCTGCGCCAGTGGCCCAGTGCATCCGATTTCAGCCAGCATTTTATTCAGGTTTGCATTCCTTAGCCTTTGATTGTCCCCAATTTTCCTGCAAGGCAGCAGATGATCTTTTCTGTAGGAGGATTATGCCCTTAGATGGTCGGCGCTCCCAGGTTTACGAGCACCATCTTCCCGAGTCACTAGAGGTGACTAACACAGACATGCACACACAAAGATATGAGATGTGATCAACACAGACATGCACACAGCGATACGAATCATGACTAACACTGACACACATCAAGATATATGACACATGAATAATATAAATATGCACATAAAGATATGAGATATGACCAACATAGACATGCACACACAAAGATATGAGATGTTACTAACATAGCCATGCACACACAAGGATATGAGATGTGACATACACAGACATGCACACACAAAGATATAAGATATGACTAACATAAACATGCACACAAAGATATGAGATATCACTAACCCAAACATGCACACACAAAGATATGACACATGACCAACACAGATACACACTAAGATATTAGATATGACTAAACACATACACACATAAAGATATGAGACATGATTAACACGGACACACCAAGATATGAGATATGATTAACATGACACACACCAAGATATGAGCCATGGCCAGCACACACACACACCTACACAAAAGCTAAGATATGAGCCATGGCTAGCACAGAAACACATCAAGATATGAGCCATGGCTAGCACAGAAACACATCAAGATATGAGCCATGGCTTCACGAAAAAACACCAAGAAATGAACCATGTCCAGCACAGAAACACATTAAGGAATACATATGCTTGGGTTTGTTGTAGTCGGCAGACTCTTCTTAACGTGGGAATCATCGACATACGAGACGCAAGCCCCGATTAACTGTTCACAGGTTTCGTTCAAACAGTTGTCCGGAGATTTGAGGGTGCAGTCTGACCCGTAGAACGTTCTCTTGCACGTACAGTGCCCTGCTGACTGTTCACAGGTGTCGTTGAAACAGTTGTCCGGACATTTGAGAGTGCAGTCTGGTCCGTAGTACGTTTTCTTGCACATACAGTCTGTACTTTCCGGGTCACATATGATGTCACAGCCATCAGAACACGTCTGTTTGCACTGTAGCCCAAAATTACCATCGGGACAAGTGTCATTACAGGTGTAGCCTAGGATGTTTACATTGTAAGCATTTTCCGGATTTTTCCTCACATAAAGGACAGACACTGAGACAAGTCCTGGAGCAGTCGTGTCCATAGATCCAATGTGAACAGTTGCCGTGACACGTACCGATGATGACGTTGTAGCCTTTGCAGCACCCACTACACATTGCACAAAACGACCAAGAATGCCCGTCCAGACAATAGGTGTCTGTAAATGTTTGCACCTCACTCACCGTCAGTGCACTGACGGCCTGCGAAATGGTCGATGAGAACTCAATCTTAATGTGTGCCATTATCGCTTGTGTGGTGACTACAATAATGTTCACAGAAATGTTTGGGTATGATATATCATTATACTGGAACGCTACACCGCCACTGTCAGAGAGAGCCTTTAGAGTGGCATTCTTTACCCGAATCATAGTGCTAGCTCGATGATAAATTCGAATGGTGTGAGTCTTCTGGGGCGTGGCAAAGTTCAGATACCAGTAAACAGAATTGGTTCCACTTCTCAATTTTGTGTGTGTGCAGTCATTGTCATAGAGATTGGTCTTTATTTTGCCATTAACTGCGGCCTCTGGTCCACATCCGTCTCCTGTATAGCAAGCATTAAATGTGTCGATCTGGTTTGTGTTTTGTTTGAGAGCCACATTCCGACCCCCGCCAATGTAGATGGAGCAGATATTTGCAACTATCGCCCCTTCAATCCGTAACTTGTTGATCAGACCAGCCCCAGAGCAAAAGACATCAATCTCGTGCGAACTAACTACAAACCGTGATTCATTGTTACATGAGACAGAACCATTTAGTTTAACCGTGAAACTGTCCGTATATGTTAAGTCATTCACATAAATCCTAAACCAGGAGAACGGCATAGATTGATTGAGAGTTGCCTCAACTGATGTAGAATCCGTGTCCGGATTACATGTGGTGTCGTTGTTATCAAACAGGAAAGTAGGTTCAGATTTTTGGGCGTATTTGTAAACGAGATCCAAGTACTGACACTGGTGTCCGAAATATTCGTACTGACAACTGTCATTGTTTGGGCATGTCCCTGTAGTTTTGTCACAAACTGAGTCATTATAGCAGTGACTTTGTAATGTACAAATCGCCCCAAACCAACCGGCTGCACAAATGAGGTCATTAACTTCCAAGGTCGCGAACGAAGCCAGCAGAATAAAGACTTGATCTACAGCGGTGGTTAACGAACTGTGTACAAACATTTATTATCAAACCCGTGGTTACATTTCTAAAAATCCGCCAACTCGCTGTGATAACAGATAGCGTAATGTTCAAAGTCAACATTGTTTACACCATGGCTTGGACGCGGACAAGCTTCCATCTTGGTGCGTCCCATGACGTCATTACAGTGTTATGGTATCCACTGAATGACTACTCGCGGAATGACGTCAGGTGCGACTCAAAATGGCGGTGTCTTTTCGCCGGTTCCTTGGCAATGAAGTGTAATTTCGTTGATGTGTTTCTGAATGAAGAAAATGGCATTTGTTGACTGTAATGGAATACGCTGTTGTGACGGCTCTTGTTTATTAACAAGGTGGGCTATTAATGACGGGGTTGACTGTCATGTATGTGGAAGCATCACTGGAAGCAAATTCAACGATGGAAAACAAGCCAAATCGGGAACATCGCATGATAGCGCTGCCAAAAAGATCTCAAGCAATTAGTTACGAACTTCATCGTGTTTTCCATTGAAAACATCGTGTTTGTTACATTTCATGTCCTAGATTTTTTGCAAATTTGATGTTGACTTGGAGTAATTGCCATGAGTCTTTGGATGAAATTTTGCACTCAATAAATCAATGCGAGGAAGATTTATCAGTGTTTCTGTAGAGAGAAAAAACAGGGGCTTTGTTACTGTTCTTTATCAGACCACCTAGAGAATTCACATATAACGCTAGGCAGGGGAAGGTCGCATTCACAAACATTTGGCTTGACAATGAGGAACAATGAGGTGAGTACAACCTGTCATCATCGGCGAACTCTGCTAGCTGGATCAGTTGATTAGCTCAGATGCAGACAATTACACCGTAGAGCCGACGCTAATCAGTTCCCTAATGTCACTTCTGCAACGGTCCCACGAACGTGACCTCATTCCACCATGCTTGGAAACGGAAGTCCAACTAATAACTACATCAAACTTGGGCAGATGGTGTTCGTAAGCCTGGGAGGGCCGACCATCTAAGGGCAGAATCCTCCTACAGAAAAGACAATCTGCTGCCTTGCAGGAAGATTGGGGACAATCAAAGGCTAAGGAAAGCAAACCTGAATAAAATGGTGGCTGAAATCGAATGCACTGGGTCACTGGCGCAGAATACAGTGCACTGTTTTAACAGGTTTTCAATCAGAATGGATCTAACAGACTCTAATTATGATAGCACTCAAACTGACAGCTGACTTAATGATAGAGTCTGGAATCCTACTCTGATTGAGTCTTGATCGCAGAGAGAGAGAGAGAGAGAGAGAGAGAGAGAGAGAGAGAGAATGACTACTCTCTGGAAGTTATTGTATAGTTGATCTAGGGTTGTTCTCAAGTCATCTAGTTCCTGGGGCTTTTTAGAGCTGATAGTACTGACAGTGCATCAGTCAGAATCACCAATTTATTGCGCATGTTATTTTTGAGTTGAGTAGCCAGTGTTGCAGTATCTCTGAGAGCCTCAGTTTCTGCTTTAAAGTTGTTTGAGAATTTCCCAGTAGCTATTGACTTGGTGATCTCGTCCTGGTTATTCAGCGTCAAGAACACACCTCCCCTTCCATTTCTAGTGGCATTTGTAGCAGAGCCATCTGTGTATATGTGGGACCAACAGTCCTGTGGGTAGGTATCGTGTATGTGTTTTTCTGCTACGTGTTTTCTTTCTGTGTCTGATTGGGTGCCTTTTTTCATGATTCCTGTTATATTTTCCTAAGTTCTGGTATTCTATGTTTCCCATGAGGAGACATATCAGATGGGCCCAAGGGTTTCGATATTGTTTGGGAAAGTACTGGGTCTCCAGTAGTTAGTTCATTGGCAATTGCAGCGAAGTTGCTCCTCTTTAGTCGTACAATTCCGAAACCAGTTATTCTTTGGTGCATGGGGTGACTAAGGAGCCTTCTATATCTCTCCGCTTGTTGCAATACTTTAGTGACCTATCTGTCATCTAAGGGTTGTAAACCTGTTACTGTTTCTAGAGTCTTGATAGGTATAGATTTCATAGCACCAGTGATGATACGGGCAGCTTGGTTCTGTGTTCTGTTAATTTTGCTATGGTGTGATTTGGAAGCTGTAGCCCAGGCTGTGACTCCATACTCTAGAACTGGTCTGACTCTTCCTACGTATAGTCGTTTCAAGATATTGCTGTCTGCTCCCCAGTCGGTTCCTGCCAATTTCTTCATAATATTTGTTCGTGTTCTGTCTTTTTTGCTTGCTCTGTCTATCTGATTTACCCAAGTCATTCTGCGATTCATGGTGACGCCAAGGTATGTTGGGTTTTGGTCAATAGAAAGTGTATGGTCTTTTATCTTCAGGTTTGTAGAGAGTATGTTTCTTGATAGGCTGAAAATTGTATATGTAGTATTTGTTTCGTTACTTGGTAATAACCAGGTGTTCGTTCATTTTTAATGCTCTTCTAGGGCATCTTGCATCCTGGGTCCAGCCACCGACATACTTTCCTCGCGAGCCCATAACGCCAGATCATCTGCGTATATTGCTGAGTGTATTCTGGGTAGAATATCCATTAAGATGTCATTTATGAAAGTTAAAAAGATTGTTGGGGACAAGACTCCGCCTTGTGGGACACCTTGTTCGATAGAGACTTTCTTACTTAGTTGACCTTGAACTTGTACTCTGGCCGTTCTATCCTGAAGGTATTGAGAGACCCAATTGAATAAACGACCCTGGATGCCAAGTCTAAAAAGCTTATTCTAAAAACCCTCTCGCCATACCCTATCAAAAGCCTTCTCCGTGTCGGCCCACACTGCCAGTATGTGTTTCTTTTCTTGTAGAGCATCCTCTATTTCCTGTGCAATGTAGGTGACCAGGTCTTCAGTTGATCTGTGCTGACGGAAACCACTTTGTTGTGGTACGATTAGTTGTTTTGTCTCCAAATGCCACATAAGTCTTATGTTAACCAGCCTTTCCATGAGTTTACTCAGGCAGCTCGGTACGCTGATTGGTCTGTAGCTACTTGGGTCTAGTGGGTCTTTTCCACACTTGAGGATGGGCACCATAATAGCTTCTTTCCAAATTGCCGGCACATGACCTCTCTTCCAGCAAGCATTTATTATCCTTAGAAGCTAGCTCTTGGCTTTCTGATGTTCTGATTGTGTGCTAATGATATTGGAGGTCGGCTGTTGTTTTCGTCGCTCAGAGCTTTCGCAAGTTTCCATAGTTTATGACCATTTTTGTCCAGATTAAGGCTCTCTGTTTTGTCTATCCAGCTCTGTCTTGCTGATATCATGACCTCACCTCTATATTTGGCCGAGGCTGCTTTGTAGGCAATGTTGCTCTCTGTGGTGTGTGATGTTTCAGCTAGTTCTCTAGCAGAGTCCAGTTCCTCTTCTAGTCTTTGTATTTCCTTGCTCCAGTATGGCTTGTAGTTTTTTCTTGCTCTTCTAGAGATGGATTCTTTAGCAACTCTCAGGATTCCATTTGTTAACCGCTCTATTATATTATTGACCTTCTTTTTGTGGGTGTTGATAGGCGCAGTATATGCATCAGTGAGCCTGGCAAACTTTGTCCAATCTGCTCTCTTATAGTTCCAGCGGGGAAGAGGTATTTGCAACTCCTGTTTGTGAGCAAGATCCACTGAAAGTTTGACTGGTCTATGGTCACTATCTCCAAGTTGGTTCAACACTTTTCTGGTTATTTTTTATAGATATGTCTCCAGTTGCAAATGCTAGGTCGGGAGTGAAAGTTGTTTTCCATTTTCTCGAGTAGAAGGTTGGGGGGTCCTCCCTAGAGTTTATGAGGAATAGGTTGTTGTCTATTTCCCATTCTTCCACTTCTTCACCTCGAACATTGGACTCCGTATATCCCCATCTTTCAGAGTGGCTGTTAAAGTCTCCTACTACCAGACACTTTGATGGTGTTATTTCCATTGACTCCAGCTTCAGTAATTTGTCATTTGGACAGTAAATGTTAAATATCCTTACACTGGCGATGTTGATGTATAGGTCTGTACCAATGATCTCTGCCTCCCCGTTTGTGACTACTTCTATCTGTTTTGCTGGGATGGTATTTTTAACAAGTATAAGGATTCCACCCTTGTGGCCTTCCCTGTCCTGTCTAAATGTTTGGTAGCCCCTAATCATAAATCTATGCTGAGGATTAAGGTGAGTTTCTTGGATGCAGGCAATGTCTATCTCCTCCTCTGCTAGTCTGGCTGCTAGGGCTTGTTTTTTTGTGGTATATGCCCTCCGCATTCCAGTGTATTATATTCAGATGTTTCTTGAAGCCTTTCCGGTCAGCGGTAGTTTCTATCTGGTCCCATTTCCTAGCTCTCCAAAATGGGTCAGGGTGACCACCAATAGCTTGGGGTGGACCCCTTCGTAGCACGTGGCCCAGCATTCCACCTGCCTGAGGGGACTCCACAGACAGAACACCATGATTAGAGTCTGTTAGATCCATTCTGATTGAATACCTGTTAAAACGTTGCGCTGTGTTCTGCGCCAGTGGCCCAGTGCATCCGATTTCTGCCAGCATTTTATCCAAGTTTGCTTTCCTTAGTCTTTGGTTGTCCCCAACCTTCCTGCAAGGCAGCAGATGATCTTTTCTGTAGGAGGATTATGCCCTTAGATGGTTGGCCCTCCCAGGTTTACGAGCACCATCTGCCCAAGCTTGATGTAGTTATTAGTTGGTCATTAGACCATCACCTGACTACTGTCTAGTCTGACTGCTAGGGCTTGTTTTTTGTGGTATAATATTCAGCTGTTTCTTGAAGCCTTTTATAACACAAAAACAGACTTCTGTAGAATAGTGTGCTTAGAAAAATCGCTAGCCACATTCTGGCGCCTTCATAAGAACATAAATGGCACCACACGACGCAAAGGCATACCAGACTTTCAGAGCAAAGGCCGGATATGGCACAAATGTAATGAGAGCAAAGGGAAGGACCTGTTTGCCCACTACATTGAGCAGACGGACCAAAGAAATGAGGCTGTAAGAATGAGGATACGGGGATCGCTGTCAAAATTGTGCAAGGATGTAGGGCTGGAAGAAGATCTCATAATCACATCCGATATCATTCGCACGACACTTAAAAGGTCACACAACACTGCTCCTGGTCCAGATGGTGTTCGATACGATGACATAGGGGATTTAGCTGACGACAACTTGACAAAACTGGCCAATGAGTTTAATGCCAGTATTCGGAGTGGCCAGATTAAGGAGGAGTGGCTACACAGCTACTTACTACCGCTACCGAAGCCAAACAAGGACCATTCTCAGATCAGTGCCTACAGAATCATCACAATGCAGAACCCCGCGGGCAAGCTGCTGGAGAAAATAGTTGCCCGTGTCCTCACCTGTCACCTTGAACAGAAACGCATATTCCCATCAACACTCGGAGGTTATAGCTATAACAAAGAGACATGGCTCAATGCGGCAGTCTTTGCCTATGACGTCTTCGAAGGCTTCCACAGACGAGAGGAGACATGTGCTGCTGCTATAGATCTGGAGGATGCATACAACAGGGTACCATTTGAATATCTCATGCACATGCTCCTCAAACTGGCGGTGCACCCCTTCCTCATTAGATGGATCGCCGCTACACTGTTTCAGAGGAAGGTGATACTCAGATGTGGAAGTTGGTCTTCCGAGCCAATATGCATGTATCCAGGGCTGCCACAAGGCTCACCATTGTCACCAGTTCTATTTAACGTGTACACAATAACGATCACGGAACAACAGCTGGATGGGAGGGGAAGAACTATGACTTTTGCTGATGATATTCTGGTATATCGACAGGGAATAGACAGACGGGGAATCGCCTCCACAATGCAAGACGAACTCGATCGCATTTCTTCCTGGTGTAGGGTTTCAGGTGCCTTGGTTAATCCTAATAAAGCATCAGTTTCAAGGTTCTCCCTTAACAATCATATCGTTAATACGACCACACCGGTAGTACGAATGGGAGCTGATGAGGTGACCAGGGACAAGTTGATGACATACCTCGGAGTTAAGTTTGATCGCAGCCTGTGTTTTCGGGACCACGTCACCCATGTGATAACAAAATACCGCAAAGGATTAGCCGCCTTGAAGGTCATGGCAGCTGCCAACATCGAGCAGAGGCTACTTACTCTTCTGTTCCAGGGATTAGTCCTCGCACCAATCGAGTATGCCCTGGCATTCTTACTGCCAGTACGACTCAAATTGATAGGCTGGAGAAAATACAAAATGAAGCCATGCGCATTATCCTGGCATGTACGAGGGACACTCACTGTGTAGCAATGAGGTATCTTCTTGACTTTCCAACCATGGATGACAGAATCCAGATCTGGAGAGCGCGAGCATACCTGAAGATTAGTACAGATACAGAGCATCCATTGCACCACGTACTCAACACAGGGAAAGGTGCCAGGTTAAAAAGAGGCAAATCATGGGTGGGCCGAGCAGAAGATGTCATCAAATAGGTCTGTGAGCTTACCAATATCAGCGTTGGTGAGGAGTGGATACCGGTGCCTACGCCATTCAAGGGGACTTTCTCATGTATTGTAACACTCGACAGGAAAAGTAGGGAACAGAACCCGGTCGTGGTTAATGCTGAGGTCAACGGTCTCATCTGCGATAATACCGATGAGAAATATGCAGTCATCTATACAGACGGATCTGTAATACGACACAAAAGAAGTGCATGGGCATTTACAGCACGCTCAGCAGGCAGAATAGCCAACGAAGACAGTGGTGCATACGTCATGACCACGAGTAGCATGACAATGGAGGTGATGGCAGTGACCAAGGCATTCATCTTGTTAGAGTCACAAGACTACATCCACGCATGTATACTGAGTGATTCGATGAGTATGATTAAAAAAGTGGAGGCAGGCTCTGTACGCATGCAATGGGTAGAGTCATTGCAGAAGTCCAAAATACGTAAGATCACCTTTGTCTATGTCCCTGGACATGCGGGAGTACGGGAAATGAAAGAGCGGACAGGTTGGCTAGCTGCGCTGTCGTTGAGGACGGGCAATCAATGGATCTGGCGGACATCATCAATGCCCTCCGAGATGTGGGAAGAGCACAGGACTTTGACAAACACAGATCCACGGCACTTCTTCGGATGATGGAAATGGGAGTTAAGATGGGCACAGCCAGAAATGAGAAACTTAGTGGCCGTGTAAGAAGACTTATCAACCAACATAGAACTGGAGTCGTCAGTCGCTGAACATGAGAGACTTGCTGAGGAGGGGATCTGAGCACATATGGACATGTTCGGAGTGCAATGATGATGACCCGCAAATAAGTCAATAACTCAATAAACCATCACCATCACACATCAAACAACAGACTATAAGGTCTTCCAGCAATGCGAATTGTGAAGTCCCTCACAATTAACTCGAACCTCCGGGAGTCTCACCGATGCTGACAAGTCATGTACGAAACTCCACTCCGTCTTTCATTGACTAGAGGACGACCGTCCTAGGGATATACAACTAACGTGATGACGTAGCTCACACAACAATGGCTGCACTTACAATATCCCAGTTACTATATTAAATGCAGCCAACAGCACACGAAAAGCTGATGCACAAAGTCCAAAGTAAAAACTGCTAATGACTAGACTGAGCAGAGCTTAGCAAGGAGTTGTACAATGCAAGAACTTGGCGTCATACAATTACATCGACTGTTTTGGAACATCACACGATGTGTTGACGTAATTCGCATATATCGCTAGGCAGGGGAAGGTCTCATTCACAAACTTTTGACTTGACAATGAGGAACAATGAGGTGAGTACAACCTGTCATCATCGGCCAACTTTGCTAACTGGATCAGTTGATTAGCTCAGACACAGACAATTACACCGTAGAGCCGAAGCTAATCAGTTCCCTAATGCAACTTCTGCAGCGGTCCAGCGAACGTGACCTCATTCCACCATGTTTGGAAACGGAAGTCCTCATAAGAGAATATAAAACTGAACATGAGATAAGACACTATATATGAGATAAGACACTATATATGAGATAAGACACTATATATGAGATAAGACACTATATATGAGATAAGACACTATATATGAGATAAGACACTATATATGAGATAAGACACTATATTTGAGATAAGACACTATATATGAGATAAGACACTATATATGAGATAAGACACTATATATGAGATAAGACACTATATATGAGATAAGACACTATATATGAGATAAGACACTATATATGAGATAAGACACTATATATGAGATAAGACACTATATATGAGATAAGACACTATATATGAGATAAGACACTAAATAACTGACGCCGACTGGGGTCGTTGCGCAACCAAGAGTCAGCCTATTCTGCATCTCATTCACTGTCTGTTAATATAGACTGGGCACCTATGGGTTAGCCGAAAGTACAGTGGTGTCGATTCTTCATCATGATCATGTCTATGTATCTATCAGTCATGTTACACACGGTACTGTGATATTAAATAAAACAATTAAACGTATATTACCGAAGCGTTGTGGGGGGCTGCAGTTTTCTGTTTTATTGCTATGATTTACATATTTATGTATTTATTTTACATTTACCGATATGTTGTCGTAAATGACAGTCACATGTGTAAGATTACAATAGTTCAGAGAGCACAGTCATTGTAATGGGACTGCGACTGATGTGGGGACACCTGCTGCTGACAGAGGCTGCTGGTGGAAGGGGGGGGGGGGGGGGGGGGAGGTTGCGCCTAAGACCACGATTCAAATTCAAATATGACTTGACGTCAACAAGGATAAGACCAAGAAGGATTTGACATCAATAGGGATAAGACAAAATAGGACTTGACATCTTCTTCTTCTTCTTTCTTTCCTCATCTGCCTTTCAGCGTCAAGGGGAGATATAATTTGCGGTCTTTTGCTCTTCTGTTCGCCTCTGCTGCTGTTATGTTTCCTAGTGCTTCTAATATTCCATCGACCCATCTTTTACGTAGTCGACCCTTGGGTCTCACAACGTTTGTTGAAGGTTCGTACTATTCCTAGCTTTTTTCTCAGTTCTTCATTTCTGATCTTATCTCTCAGACTATTTCCTGTCATTCGTCTAACACATTTCATCTCTGTAGAGGTTATTTTTCTTATTGTTCTTGCATCTAGGGTCCAGGTCTGGCATTGGTAGCACAACGTTGGGATGAAGATTGTATTGTAGAGTGCTCGTTTTGCCTCCAGAGTTATTTCCTTGTTGGACAATAGTGGTGATAACTGTCCGATGATTTGACAAGCTTTGTTGCATCTTGATTCTATCTCTGCTGTTTGAGAATTATCGTTTGTCATTATACTTCCTAGGTATTTGAATTCCTCTACTTGTTTTAGTTGTTTGCCTTCTATAGTTATGTTGATGTTCTGTTTATTTTTGGCGACATTCATGACTTCTGTTTTGTTGATGTTGATTTTCATGTTGTATTTTGTGCCTGAGATGTTGAGTTTGTTTAAGTGTTCTTGTAGGTCTTCTACTGTTTCATGTATTAGTGCCCGATCGTCTGCAAATAGAAGCTCGTTGATCTCCTCAACATGATGACTTGCCATCAACATGTAGAAAACCAAATAGGACTTGCCATCAACATGTAGAAAACCAAATAGGAATTGCCATCAACATGTAGAAAACCAAATAGGAATTGGCATCAACATGTAGAAAACCAAATAGGAATTGGCATCAACATGTAGAAAACCAAATAGGACTTGCCCTCAACATGTAGAAAACCAAATAGGACTTGAGATCAACTTGTAGAAAACCAAATAGGACTTGAGATCAACAGGGTTAAGATCAAAGAGAACTTGACATCAACATGCACAGAACCAAGCAGGATTTGACATCAACAGGGATAAGACCAAATAGGATTTCACATCGAAAATGATAAGACCAAACATGATTTGACATCAACAGGGATAAAACACAATAGGATTTGAAATCAAGAGGGATCAGACAAAAATAATGAAAAATGAAATTACGCCAGAGGGGATATATACTTAAATAGTCAGACATTGGAAAGAGTCGACCACTGTGTATATCTTGGTGGTAATATAGATTAAGAAGGTGAAACAAAGAAAGAGATGAGAAGCAGGATAACAAAAGCAGCAGCAAAGTAATAAAAACCTGGACAAAATATGGAAATCTAAAATACTAAACAAGAAAACTAAACTTAGAATATTCAACTCAAACGTATTATCAACACTTACCTACGCATGTGAAAGCTGGAAAACAACAAAAGAGATTGAGAAAAAACTAAACGCTTTTGAAGACAAATGCATAAGAAGAATACTCGGTGTACAATGGAATGAATTCAAGACTAATTTAGATAAGAGAAGAGGTCATGCAACCAAAGATGTCATCTACAATTAAAGACAGAAGAAGGACATATGTCGGATGTGTTCTGTGGAGAGATAACAAGAGAATTTCAAAACATGTTCTTCTATGGCAAATATCAGGATACAGAAAGAGAGGGACATATAGGGAGATACTAAAAAGAACATTTATAAGAGAAGCAAAGTTGGCAGGCATAGACTCATTAGATAAGATCAAACATCTCAGCCAGAATAGAGATGGGTGGCGAAATCACGTTGAGTCCTGTGCGACACCTTGCGGCGCTGGGAGATCAAGATGCTCTTTTCTGATCTAGAGTTCTATCATACTGGTCTCAGTTCCCACAGATTGTTCCCTGGAACATTCATTCAAACAGTGAATTGGGAAACGTTCCCAGTAGTCTCCCACCATCTTGTAACGTCATGACTCTCCTAACTCTCTCACATCGTGTCTCTCCCAACTTCAAAATGTTCCAGACATTTGACCTGCGGCAAAGGCCTCCACAATGTTTCAATGAAATGTGTTCCCTATCTTATATGTTCCCTATCTTATGTGTTCCCTATCTTATGTGTTCCCTATCTTATGTGTTCCCTATCTTATATGTTCCCTATCTTATGTGTTCCCTATCTTATGTGTTCCCTATCTTATGTGTTCCCTATCTTATATGTTCCCTATCTTATGTGTTCCCTATCTTATATGTTCCCTATCTTATGTGTTCCCTATCTTATATGTTCCCTATCTTATGTGTTCCCTATCTTATGTGTTCCCTATCTTATATGTTCCCTATCTTATATGTTCCCTATCTTATGTGTTCCCTATCTTATGTGTTCCCTATCTTATATGTTCCCTATCTTATGTGTTCCCTATCTTATATGTTCCCTATCTTATGTGTTCCCTATCTTATATGTTCCCTATCTTATGTGTTCCCTATCTTATATGTTCCCTATCTTATATGTTCCCTATCTTATGTGTTCCCTATCTTATGTGTTCCCTATCTTATGTGTTCCCTATCTTATGTGTTCCCTATCTTATATGTTCCCTATCTTATGTGTTCCCTATCTTATGTGTTCCCTATCTTATGTGTTCCCTATCTTATATGTTCCCTATCTTATGTGTTCCCTATCTTATATGTTCCCTATCTTATATGTTCCCTATCTTATGTGTTCCCTATCTTATATGTTCCCTATCTTATGTGTTCCCTATCTTATGTGTTCCCTATCTTATATGTTCCCTATCTTATGTGTTCCCTATCTTATGTGTTCCCTATCTTATATGTTCCCTATCTTATGTGTTCCCTATCGTATGTGTTCCCTATCTTATATGTTCCCTATCTTATGTGTTCCCTATCTTATGTGTTCCCTATCTTATATGTTCCCTATCTTATGTGTTCCCTATCTTATGTGTTCCCTATCTTATATGTTCCCTATCTTATATGTTCCCTATCTTATGTGTTCCCTATCTTATATGTTCCCTATCTTATGTGTTCCCTATCTTATATGTTCCCTATCTTATATGTTCCCTATCTTATATGTTCCCTATCTTATATGTTCCCTATCTTATATGTTCCCTATCTTATATGTTCCCTATCTTATGTGTTCCCTATCTTATATGTTCCCAATTTTATTCTTTGATATCGGCCCCTAAAACATGTCCGTCAATCATCTGTCCCTAGAAAATGTCCCTCCATCTTCTGTCCCAATAACATGTCCCTCTAACATCTGTCTTTACAATATCACCCTCCATCTTCTGTCCCAATAACATGCCCCTCTATCATCTGTCTTTACAATGTCATCCTCCGGCATCTATCCCTATAATATGTCCTTCCATCATCTGTCCCTAAATTATTCCCCTCCATCATCTGCCTCTACAATATCACTCCCCAGCATCTATCCCTATAACATGTCCCCCATCATATATCCCTGTAATATGTCCCTCCATCATCTATCACTGTAATTTTTCCCTCCAGCATCTGTCCCTACTATAGTTCACCGATTTTTGAGGACAACTGAGTGCACACACAAGTTGCGATAAATGTATTCCTAGATCTGGTATTTTTCATCATCATCATCTTGTGTCATCATATCTCCATTAATTATACATGTATCTATTCATGAATTGCTTCTCTGTTTATTTACAACAGTAAAATATGTTTCCATTAAAAGATCCGCATGCAGAACGGCACTTTGTAATGTGTAAACATATAAAAACCAAAATGTAAATACAATTTCCACTTCAAACTCTACTCAAATAATTCCTACTTAAAATTCACATAAAACGCGACGTTAGATATCTTTTAATGTCCAGATCTACATATCGTGAAATGCATATGGTTAGTCATTGCAGAAGTCAAACATACGTAAGGTCACCTTTCTCTATGTCCCTGGACGCAAATAATAATAAATTAATATTGTTATAGAGGGAAACTTCCGAGGCGATAATTCAGGGAATCATAGGAAGAAGAGGTATGTACTTAGAGTACTTAGAGAGAAGAGGTATGTAGTTAGCTGAGTGGCAGTGTTCCTAAAAGTTCGGCTTCCCGTGGCAAGGCGCAGTGCCATGGAGTACGGGTTCGATCCTGCTTCGGGTCATATATTGTTCTTTGTTTTTTTCTGTTGTTGTTATTTGTCATTTTTTTCTGAGTGCTGCAGTATACACCTATTCCTCCTATGATTCCCTATGTCCCTGGACATTCAGGAGTGCGATGAAATGAAAGAGCGGACAGGATGGCTAGCTGCGCTGTCGTTGAGGAAGGACGGTCAACCAATGGATCGGGCGAACATCATCAATGCCCTCCGAGATGTGGAAGAGTACAGGACTTCGACAAACACAAATCAACGTCACTCCTTCAGATGAAAGAGATGGGAGTTAAGATGGACACAGCCAGAAATGAGAAACTTGGTAGGCGTGTAAGAAGACTTATCAACCAACACAGAACTGGAGTCGTCAGTCGCTGGACACTGCGGGACTTGCTGAGGAGGGGATCTCAGCACCAATGGACATGTTCGGAGTGCGATGATGATGACCCACAAATAACTCAATATTCATTCATTTTGAAACAGATAATATATTTATTATAAAAATGTGTGAACAATAAAATGAAGAACCATTTTTGTGAACTCATCGCTGTATTGAAATAGATCAAGGCAAAGACATTCATATATATGCATACAAATGCTACGCTACGGTAAAGCTGATTATAAAGGAGAAATGGTACAATATATTTACAAAATGATAATGTTAAAGCTTTATGTAATTAATGGACCACACAAATTTGAATGACGTTTCGGCTCAACAGACCTTCAGCAGGAACAACAAACAACACACACATAAAGATATATAAGTAAATAAGATACGCCCTAATTAGATAACGAATTGAGTATCTAAAAGAAAATAGTTTAGAACTAGAATGAGAAATAAAAATGAAAATGTCCTCCCTGTGTATTGGGCTGTGGCCTGGAGGAACATGAACAAGGGCCGTGATACCTGGGGTATGTAGTAGTAGTAGCCTCCGTCAGTCATAGATGACAATGGATTTTTCTGTGCCCCTAGAAATGTTATTTTTTCTTTTCTTTTCTTTCGTCGTGTAATCTCTTTCTCCATGAATCTGTCTGCTTCTTCTTTGAGGTGAACCTTTAGAGTGTGTTTCCAGAGATTGCGGTCTGCAGCTATGTCTTCCCATACTGCAGGGTTTATGTTCAGAGTCTTCATGTCACGTTTACACACATCTACACATCGAAGTTTTGGGCGCCCCCTAGTTCTTTTACCACCTGCCAGTTGTCCGTAGAGTACATCTTTCGGTATGCGGCCATCTTTCATACGGTGTACATGGCCAAGCCAGCGTAACCTACGTTGTTTGAGCAGCGTGTAGATATTCGGTAGGCCTGTGCAAGTCATGACCTCGACGTTTGTCACTTTATCCTTCCAGGTGATACCAAGAATACGGCGTAGACATCGCATATGGAATGCATTTAGCCTCCTCTCCTGCTTTACGTAGGTTGTCCAAGATTCGCTGCCATACAGGAGGATACTAATTATGCCGGCATTGTAAACTGTGGCTTTTGTTTTAATTGTCAGTTTGTTGTTTTGCCAGACACGCCTAGAAAGACGGGAAAAGGTGGTAGCGGCTTTACCAATACGAGTGTCAATTTCTGTATCTAAAGATAGTCTGTCGCTGATGATGGACCCCAGGTAGTTATACTGCAGCAATATATCAAGTTTATAGTTGTCGATAGAGATTTCAGGTGTTGCTTCGACGTCCTGACCGAGTATGTTAGTTTTCTGCAAACTTATTGTTAGAGCGAATTCTCGGCTGGCATGCGCAAAGCGATGTACCATGCTCTGGAGTTCTTCCTGACTTTGCGTGACAAGTGCAGCGTCGTCAGCAAATAACTGTTCTCTAATAGAGATATGTCTGACCTTAGACCTTGCCTTTAGTCTTGAGATATTGAACAATCGACCATCAGATCTAGTATGCAGATAGACTCCTTCATTCGCATGTGAGAATGCATGTTTTAACAGAACAGCAAAGAAGATTTCCAATAGAGTTGGAGCAAGAACGCATCCCTGCTTGTCACCGCTGCGTATACCGAAGGGTTGTGATGTGCTGCCGTCGTATTGAATGGTGCCCTTCATGTCCTCATGAAACGATTTGACTAGCGTCAGTAGAGTATGTGGGCAGCCTATTGGATGGTGCCCTTCATGTCCTCATGAAACGATTTGACTAGCGTCAGTAGAGTATGTGGGCAGCCTATTGGATGGTGCCCTTCATGTCCTCATGAAACGATTTGACTAGCATCAGTAGAGTATGTGGGCAGCCTATTGGATGGTGCCCTTCATGTCCTCATGAAACGATTTGACTAGCGACAGTAGAGTATGTGGGCAGTCTATTGGTGCCCTTCATGTCCTCATGAAACGATTTGACTAGCGTCAGTAGAGTATGTGGGCAGCCTATTGGATGGTGCCCTTCATGTCCTCATGAAACGATTTGACTAGCGGCAGTAGAGTATGTGGGCAGCCTATTGGATGGTGCCCTTCATGTTCTCATGAAACGATTTGACTAGCGTCAGTAGAGTATGTGGGCAGTCTATTGGATGGTGCCCTTCATGTCCTCATGAAACGATTTGACTAGCGTCAGTAGAGTATGTGGGCAGCCTATTGGATGGTGCCCTTCATGTCCTCATGAAACGATTTGACTAGCGGCAGTAGAGTATGTGGGCAGCCTATTGGATGGTGCCCTTCATGTCCTCATGAAACGATTTGACTAGCGTCAGTAGAGTATGTGGGCAGCCTATTGGATGGTGCCCTTCATGTCCTCGTTAAACGATTTGACTAGCGTCAGTAGAATATGTGGGCAGCCTATTGGATGGTCCCTTCATGTCCTCATGAAACGATTTGACTTACGACAGTAGAGTATGTGGGCAGCCTATTGGATGGTGCCCTTCATATCCTCATGAAACGATTTGACTAGCGTCAGTAGAGTATGTGGGCAGCCTATTGGATGGTGCCCTTCATGTCCTCATGAAACGATTTGACCAGCGACAGTAGAGTATGTGGGCAGCCTATTGGATGGTGCCCTTCATGTCCTCATGAAACGATCTGACTATCGTCAGTAGAGTATGTGGGCAGCCTATTGGATGGTGCCCTTCATGTCCTCATGAAACGATTTGACCAGCGACAGTAGAGTATGTGAGCAGCCTATTGAATGGTGCCCTTCATGTCCTCATGAAACGATTTGACCAGCGACAGTAGAGTATGTGGGCAGCCTATTTTGGAAAGTATTTTGAAAAGACCTTCTCTGCTGACAAGATCAAATGCCTTTGTAAGGTCGAAAAATGCGATGCACAGACGCTTTTTCTGCTCTCTAGGATTTTTCTTGAAGTGGACGTAAAGAGAAAATCATGTCTGCAGTTGATATTGCGGATCTGAAGCCACATTGCGAATCAGGATATGTGCGTTCTGCGAGTTTTTGTAGCCTTCCTAAAATGACTCTGGCGAAGGTCTTGCCGACAATGCAGAGTAAGGAGATGCCTCTGTAGTTGTTGCAGTCGCTTCTATCTTCTTTATTTTTGTAGAGAGTTACAATTAATAAAAATAAAACAGAGTATTTGCATTTGGTGCGCGCTTGTGATGTAAGAAGGCCGCGCGTTTAGCTTCGATTACGGGTGTCATAACATGGGAGTTGGCTTCAAACCAATCGTGAGACTTAAGTGTCACTTTTCCAAAGATGCTAACCGCGTTATTGTAGATGACGTTGCGGAGATGCTCCCATTTTTCCACAGCGCTGTTGTAGTGTTCATGAGCGCTTTGCGACTCCTTGAGGGTCTTGTTGAACTGCTCGACCAATCCAGAATGTGTTAGCTTGCTAGTGTCTCTGTGTTAGCTTGCTAGTGTCTATGTGTTAGCTTGCTAGTGTCTATGTGTTAGCTTGCTAGTGTCTATGTGTTAGCTTGCTAGTGTCTATGTGTTAGCTTGCTAGTGTCTATGCGAGGTCTCTTCTTTGGCTGCCTGGCATAGTGGAACCTCCTGGGCAGTAGCTTGAGGTTGCAGCAGACTAGAGAATGATCCGAGTCACAGTCTGCACTGTGGTATGACCGTGTGGCAGCAGACTAGAGAATGATCCGAGTCACAGTCTGCACTGTGGTATGACCGTGTGGCAGCAGACTAGAGAATGATCCGAGTCACAGTCTGCACTGTGGTATGACCGTGTGGCAGCAGACTAGAGAATGATCCGAGTCACAGTCTGCACTGTGGTATGACCGTGTGGCAGCAGACTAGAGAATGGTCACAGTCTGCACTGTGGTATGACCGTGTGGCAGCAGACTAGAGAATGATCCGAGTCACAGTCTGCACTGTGGTATGACCGTGTGGCAGCAGACTAGAGAATGATCCGAGTCACAGTCTGCACTGTGGTATGACCGTGTGGCAGCAGACTAGAGAATGATCCGAGTCACAGTCTGCACTGTGGTATGACCGTGTGGCAGCAGACTAGAGAATGATCCGAGTCACAGTCTGCACTGTGGTATGACCGTGTGGCAGCAGACTAGAGAATGATCCGAGTCACAGTCTGCACTGTGGTATGACCGTGTGGCAGCAGACTAGAGAATGATCCGAGTCACAGTCTGCACTGTGGTATGACCGTGTGGCAGCAGACTAGAGAATGATCCGAGTCACAGTCTGCACTGTGGTATGACCGTGTGGCAGCAGACTAGAGAATGATCCGAGTCACAGTCTGCACTGTGGTATGACCGTGTGGCAGCAGACTAGAGAATGATCCGAGTCACAGTCTGCACTGTGGTATGACCGTGTGGCAGCAGACTAGAGAATGGTCACAGTCTGCACTGTGTATGACCGTGTGGCAGCAGACTAGAGAATGATCCGAGTCACAGTCTGCACTGTGGTATGACCGTGTGGCAGCAGACTAGAGAATGATCCGAGTCACAGTCTGCACTGTGGTATGACCGTGTGGCAGCAGACTAGAGAATGATCCGAGTCACAGTCTGCACTGTGGTATGACCGTGTGGCAGCAGACTAGAGAATGGTCACAGTCTGCACTGTGGTATGACCGTGTGGCAGCAGACTAGAGAATGATCCGAGTCACAGTCTGCACTGTGGTATGACCGTGTGGCAGCAGACTAGAGAATGATCCGAGTCACAGTCTGCACTGTGGTATGACCGTGTGGCAGCAGACTAGAGAATGATCCGAGTCACAGTCTGCACTGTGGTATGACCGTGTGGCAGTAGACTAGAGAATGATCCGAGTCACAGTCTGCACTGTGGTATGACCGTGTGGCAGTAGACTAGAGAATGATCCGAGTCACAGTCTGTACTGTGGTATGACCGTGTGGCAGCAGACTAGAGAATGATCCGAGTCACAGTCTGCACTGTGGTATGACCGTGTGGCAGTAGACTAGAGAATGATCCGAGTCACAGTCTGCACTGTGGTATGACCGTGTGGCAGTAGACTAGAGAATGATCCGAGTCACAGTCTGCACTGTGGTATGACCGTGTGTGAATTACAGATTTGAGGAAAGGGCATCTGACAAGTATCAAGTCCAGCTGGTGCCAGTGTTTCGATCGTGGGTGTCTCCAAGATACTTTATGCTGAGGCTTGGTTTTGAAGAAAGTATTTGTGACGCACATGTTATGATAGGCGCAAAACTCTATAGCTCGTTTCAAATCACGTGCCCAACTTCAAAACGCTATTACTCAGTAACCGTTTGTTAAAAACTGTTGAAATTTTCCAAATGCTATTAGAATGCAAAAGACCCTTTAAATGTATATTTAACAAATATCTTGCAGCTGCAGTTTTCTTAAAGCGGCGAATTTCTTTGATGTTTGTCAAAATTGTCAATTGTGAACCCCTAAATAATAGAAATTACCGTAGTTGCTGGTCTATGATTAATTTTCACTAGGTAAAGGCGTGACGGTAAGGGGGAAATAACTGAATAAGACAAAACACCAGGAGAATTATTGTCTTCTCAGTTCGAGGACGGACGATAATATCAAGGTATACCTGTATGTCCAATTTTCATAGTTGTGTGGTCCTGAAAAGGACCGTTTGTTGAACTAATTTAAGGTAATATAGGGGCCAACATTGTGGGGCTATATACTTTCATTCTGAATCAGACGAGTCTAAAAGATTAATAACTGTTTGGGGTTGAACATTCCACAAACCATCATTTTTCCAATATTCCTCTTCCTGTTCTAAGACGTGGTCTTCACATTTAGCCCAATAATCTTTGTCTATATTTAAAAAAGCGAGATTAGCAAGAGTCTTTACATCGCATATTATGAATGTTGTATTTTCATCTGCCACTTGTCCTTTTAATTTTGCCCAGATTAGTTCTATTGGATTTAAATGAGCATGGTAAGGTGGCAGCCTCAAACTTATATGACCGTGCTCTTGGATAATCTTATCTATTTGAAAAATCGTTGTCCTTTGTTTTTGCTTTACTAGAGATAGTAATTCAGGTTTTAAGTACATGTTATTAAATTGTATGTGCTCCTTTGTGAGCCATACCTTAATAGCATCTTTTGTACTGGATGACGTCGGGACTTTATCTTCAAGTGCAACAATGTTGTGGTACACTGCATTGTCCATTATTAGGCAAGATGGCCGATCTAGTGATGGGAGAACAGAATTTTCAATCCAATTTGTAAATATGTGACCATTCATCTCAGAGTGATAATCCCGATTATCTATGGATTTTGAAAGAAAAATGAGCTCTGCATTCTGTATTAGTCCATGTTGTCGACTACCTGCATGAGCAATTATCAAGCACTGTCCTTTGCTGCTAGGTATTAATCTCTTAATCGTTCCATCCGATGACTGTCATTCCCTTTGGTTAGTGTGGTGAGCATTGATCCATGTTTCATCCAAGTACACAATATCATAACCTTGCTTGCGCACCTCTTTTACTTCACGTAAGTACTTGCTTCTCATGACTACTATATGTGGCTTCTCACAGATGATGTTTCGTCCATTGGAATACTTTCTGAATGTAAAGCCTGCAGCTCTCACATTCCTCCATAATGTTGACTTTGATATTTCAATACTGTTGTTCTTTTTCAGCGAAACTTTTAATTTTCTTATTGTAACAGTTTCATTCATACCCAACATTTTGCGAATTTCACTTCTAATAAGTTCACTGTCGAAATTATCTAACATTTTTGCTCTTCCTTGTGATTTTGTATATTTTGAACATTGACGGTCACGTGCTTGAATCCAGCGATTAAATGACCGTTTAGATAAATCCAAAATGTGTCTTGTCATATTCTCAGGGTTTTCTAAAGAATGAAATAATCTTCCTCGTTTAGCCTCTTTGCAAAAATAGTCATACATTTTTATTGCGATGTTTTGTAAACTGCAGAATTTCATTTTAAGACTCATGATAAATGTTATCGTTCCACGGCTGCACCTATGAATGAACGGAAATGGAACACACAATTTCTCGTGTTTTTTACAAGTGTCTAATTTTGTCAAAAAACCACGGTGAAAGCGTGCAAACACGTCAATTTTACCGTGTATGGATTTTTACTCGCTATTTTTAACTTAAAATACTGTAAACATTAAGTTTTGACTACATAAATGGGTCGTTATAAATTTATATAAATCAAATAAGCAACAATAATAACCAAATGTTTTTTTTTTATGAAATTAATTCCCTGTTGGGTTCTAATCATTATAACTTTACATGCAAATTTTGAACAACTTACAACAAGCGGTTAAAAAGCTATCGCTTTTAAAAGTTGGGCACGAGTTATGAAACAAGCTATAGAAGTCGTTGGCCGTTTTCATTTAATTTACCAACTCCAAAGCGACCGAGGCAGGTTGGCCACGAGGTGTGGCCTGCACTAATTCTAGCATTGAAATCACCCAGTAGAATAATGTGATCTTGTTCTGGTATACTTTCCATGACTTCTGTCAAATTTTCGTAGAAATTGTCCATGGTTTCAGAAGAAGACACAAGGTCGGGGCGTACACACTTATAAGGGTAACTGGTTTTGTTGTTGTATTGAGGCGAAGCGTTAGTATCCGCTCTGATGCATTCTGACCGAGTGTAACCAGACCTTTTAGAGATTTCTTCACAGCAAATCCCACACCGTGTTCTCTGATATCGTCGCTGCTCTTTCCTTGCCAATAGAACACGTAGTCCGCCTCGTTCAGCATGCCTGATCCTGCCAAACGCGTCTCTTGAAGTGCGGCTATATCCACCTGAAGTATTTTCAGTTCATTATTGATTATGGCTGTCTTTCTAACGTCGTTTATATCACGCAAATTGTCAGATAGGCCAGTTTGCATTGTGCGGACGTTCCAGCAACCCAAACGTAGGTTGAGTTTCTTAATTGTTGGTTTCACTTGTGTGGCAGGTGTGGATGGTATCCTGTCGACACCAAAATGGCGATTCTGGAGTGTCCTCTCCAGGGCGCGAGCTTGGGCAGAAAAAGAAAGAGACAAGTAGTTGCCCATGCAACATGTTGAGAACACACTTACATGTATATATATTGCAGCTAATGGATACAAGAAGAAGAAAAAAAGAAAATAAAGATGAGTATAAGAGATTAAATAAAGAAATTGTAGTTAAATGCATTTAAGCAAATGAAGCATGGCTAAAAGAGAAATGCAAAGAGATTGAAATGCAACGAAAATGAGATGCTAAAGCTATATGCAAACAAATCGAGGAATTAACAGGAAGAAAAACGAAATCAAAAACTGGATGTCTAAGATCAAAGGAAGGAAAACTGTTGGTTGATCAAGAAAACATAAGGGAACGATGGACAGAATACATTAAAGATCTTTATAATGATGAACGAACGGAAGTAAATATTAAGGATAATGGAGAAGGACCAGAAATACTCAGAGAAGAAGTGGAAGATGCCTTGCGCAATGTGAAAGCAGGCAAAGCTCCTGGACCAGATAATAAAACTAAAGAAGAGATTGAAGCTATGGTTGATTTTGGAATAGAAATAATAACAAAAATATTGAATGATATCTACAACAGCGGATATATACCAGACGACATGCTCAAATCAATATTCATAGCCC
>JAVIAB010000092.1:189913269-189955535 GCA_032433765.1 Megaustenia siamemsis
GATTAGAATAGGTAGGACTATTATAAAAAAAAACATAGAATCAACTCCATATTAAGCTACTTACCCTAATGATTTCAGTTTCCGATGTGTTTGGAAAGTCAACATCGCCTGCGTCCACTGATGGTTACATTGCTTCATGTTTGTGTTTTTCTGAACGCTGTGGCTACAGTCATCGTGAGTGTTTGTCATCTTTGTGTGTATTTACACAAGCTGTGGCTACAGTTATCTTTTGTGTTTATCACCCTGTGTGTGTGTTGATGCAAGCTGTAGCTACATGCATATTTACTAAAGTCATCTTTAGTGCTTATCATCTGTGTGTGTGCTGATAAAGGCTGTGGCTACATGCATGTTTACTAAAGTCATCTTTAGGTGTTTGTCATCTCTATGTGTGTTGATACAAGTTGTGGCTACATGCATGTTTACTAAAGTTATATTTAGATGTTTGTTATCCATATGTGTGTTGTTACAAGCTGTTGCGACATGAATAATTACTAAAGTCATCTTTAGTGCTTATCATCTGTGTGTGTGTGTTGATACAAGCTGTAGCTACATGCATGTTTTCTAAAGTACTTTAGATTTTTGTCATCTCTAAGTGTGTTGATACAAGGTGTGGCTACATGCATGTTCACTAAAGTCAACTTTTGTGTTTGTCATCTCTGTGTGTGTTGATACAAGCTGTGGCTACATGCATGTTCACTGAAGTCAACTTTTGTGTTTGTCATTTCTGTGTGTGTTGATACAAGCTGTGGCTACATGCATTTTTATTGGTCATCTTTTGTGTTTGTCATCTCTGTGTGTGTTGATACAAGCTGTGGCTACATTCATGTTTACTAAAATCATATTGGGTGTTTGTCATCTGTGTGTGTGTGTTGACGCAGGCTGTGGCTATATTCATGTTTACTAAAGTCATCTTTAGATTTTTGTCATCCCTATGTGTGTTGATACAAGCTGTGGTTATATGCATGTTTACTAAAGTCATCTTTTGTGTGTGTCATCTGTGTGTGTGTGTTGATACAAGCTGTGGCTACATTCATGTTTACTAAAGTCATCATTTCTTCAATATGTTTTTTTTTAATAGCTTAAAAAAACGTTTGTTGTTGAAAGCAGAGTAAATGTGAAGACAAGTAATATGTTTATTTTTATTTCTACGATGATTAACATGGTTATGTATTTATTGTACATGTATTGATATCTTGTTGTAATTGACAATAACAGGTATAAGCTTACACTAGTTCAAAGCACAGAGTCATTTTAATGGGACTGCGACTGATGTGGGGACACCTGGTGATGACAGAAGCCTCCAGTGTGTGTGGTTGGGGTTGGGGGAAGGGGTGGTAAACAGAATGAATGATAGACTTTTTAATCACTGCATAGGACTACAGTTCAAGTTCAGATAGTTCTTGACGTCAACAAGGATAAGACCAAATAGTTCTTGACGTCAACAAGGATAAGACTAAATAGTTCTTGACGTCAACAAGGATAAGACCAAATAGTTCTTGACGTCAACAAGGATAAGACTAAATAGTTCTTGACGTCAACAAGGATAAGACCAAATAGTTCTTGACGTCAACAAGGATAAGACCAAATAGTTCTTGACGTCAACAAGGATAAGACCAAATAGTTCTTGACGTCAACAAGGATAAGACCAAATAGTTCTTGACGTCAACAAGGATAAGAACAAATAGTTCTTGACGCCAACAAGGATAAGAACAAATAGTTCTTGACGTCAACAAGGATAAGACCAAATATTTCTTACGCCAACAAGGATAAGAACAAATAGTTCTTGACGTCATCAAGGATAGACCAGATAGTTCTTACGTCAACATGGATAAGACGAAATAGTTCTTGACGTCAAAAAAGGATAAGACCAAATAGTTCTTGACGTCATCAAGGATAGACCAGATAGTTCTTACGTCAACATGGATAAGACCAAATAGGAATTGACATCAATTGGGATAATATTAAAAAGGACTAGACATGAAGAGACCAAAAATGACTTGACATCAACAGGGATAAAAACAAATAGACTTGACAGGAAAGAGGACAAAACAAAAATCATCATCATCATCATGTACCATTCCGGTTGGCGTAGGCGATCATGTTCTTCCACAATCTTCTATCTACAGTGCATCGTATCACTTCTGTTGTTGACTGTTTTCCATGCCATGACACTATCAGCTATCCAGTATTTTCTCTCTTTGTCGTCCGCGATATCTTTTTCCTTTTATTTTGCCAGTTATATTAAGTTGTGGTTTGTATAATAATATAAGAAGGTAGTTTGCCATTCCTTTCCTTTTTGGCATAGACTGTACTAGTCGGAGATCGCAGCCGTTATCTCTATACATGAGATGCTCTGCCTGCCATCGCAGTGTGGGGACCATAACCGCACTACTTGTCGGCTACTCCCACAACCCCATCCACCACCTGCTGCAATGACTGCAGGTAACCCTAATAGGGCGGCTAAACGGGAACTCCACCTTACCCAAGGGTGTCCCGAAGACTAGTAGAGGAAAGGAGACTTGTGATTTAACAAAATCAGATTTGGAATCAGCAGGGATCATACAAAAATAATGAAGATACGCCAGAGGGGAGATAAACTTAAATAGTCAGACATTGGAAAGAGTCGACCACTGTGTATATCTTGGTGGTAATATAGATTAAGAAGGTGAAACAAAGAAAGAGATGAGAAGCAGAATAACAAAAGCAGCAGCAAAGTAATAAAAACCTGGACAAAATATGGAAATAAAAAATACTAAACAAGAAAACTAAACTTAGAATATTCAACGCAAACATATAATCAACACTTACCTACGCATGTGAAAGCTGGAAAACAACAAAGGAGATTAAGAAAAAACTAAACGTTCTTGAAGACAAACGCCTAAGAAGAATACTCGGTGTACAAAGGAATGAATTCAAGACTAATATAGAGATATCCAGTATGACAGGACGCTAAACCAAAAGAGGGCATTTGGATGCTTCCAGCGCCGCTTGACGTCACACAGGATCGAAGTAATTGTCGTCGTCCATCTTTATTCTGAGCGATATGTTCGATCTTAACTAATGAGTCTATGCCAGCCAACTTTGCTTCTCTTATAACTGTTCTTTCAATGTCCCTCTATATCTTCCTCTTGTCCTGTATCATGATGTTTCCCATAGAAGAGCTGTTTTGGAATTCTCTCGTTGTCTCTTCTCAGCACATGTCCGACATATGTTCATCTTCTCTTCCTAATTGTAGATGAAATTGTTGGTCTCTTCCTGTAGATTTTTCCCTGGAACATTCAGTCAGGCTGTGAATCTGAAGTCGTTCCCAGTATTATCCCGCCATCTTGTCACGTCACGAACCTTCTCACACTCTAACATCGTTTCTCTCCCGACATCAAAATGTTCCAGACATCAAAATGTTCCTGACATCAAAATGTTCCTGACATCAAAATGTTCCAGACATCAAAATGTTCCAGACATCAAAATGTTCCAGACATCAAAATGTTCCAGACATCAAAATGTTCCAGACATTTGTCCAGCGACAAATATCCTACAATCTATCAAACAAATGTGTCCCTGTCTTATATATTTCCATTCGAAATCTGTCCCTGTAATATGTCCCTCCCTAATCTGTCTCAACAATATTTCACTTCGTTATCTGTCCCTACAATATGACCCTCCTTCATCTGTCCTTACAATATGTCCCTCCATCATCTGTATTTACAAAATATCCATCCATCATCTGTCTTTACAATATGTCCCTCCATCATCTGTATTTACAAAATATCCATCCATCATCTGTCTTTACAATATGACCCTCCATCATCTGTCTTTACAATATGTCCCTCCATCATCTGTCCTTACAATATGTCCCTTCATCATCTGTCTTTACAATATGTCCCTCCATCATCTGTCTTAACAATATGTCCCTCCATCATCTGTCCTTACAATATGTCCATTCATCATCTGTCCATACAATATGTCCCTCCATCATCTGTCTTTACAATATGACTCTCCATCATCTGTCTTTACAATATGTTCCTAAATCATCTGTCCTTACAATATGTTCCTCCATCATCTGTCTTTACAATATGTCCCTCCATCATCTGTCTTTACAATATGACCCTCCATCATCTGTCTTTACAATATGTTCCTCCATCATCTGTCCTTACAATATGTTCCTCCATCATCTGTCTTTACAATATGTCCCTCCATCATCTGTCTTTACAATATGTTCCTCCATCATCTGTCCTTACAATATGTCCCTCCAACATCTGTCCTTACAATATGTTCCTCCATCATCTGTATTTACAAAATATTCCTCCATCATCTGTCCTTACAATATGTTCCTCCATCATCTGTATTTACAAAATACTCCTCCATCATCTGTCTTTACAATATGTACCTCCATCATCTGTATTTACAAAATATCCCTCCATCATCTGTCTTTACAATATGTTCCTCCATCATCTGTATTTACAAAATATCCTTCCATCATCTGTCCTTACAATATGTCCCTCCATCATCTGTCTTTACAATATGTTCCTCCATCATCTGTATTTACAAAATATTCCACCATCATCTGTCTTTACAATCTGTACCTCCATCATCTGTCTTTACAATATGTTCCTCCATCATCTGTATTTACAAAATGTTCCTCCATCATCTGTATTTACAAAATATCCCTCCATCATCTGTCCTTACAATATGTCCCTCCATCATCTGTCTTTACAATATGTTCCTCCATCATCTGTATATACAAAATATTCCTCCATCATCTGTCCTTACAATATGTCCCTCCATCATCTGTCTTTACAATATGTTCCTCCACCATCTGTATTTACAAAATATCCCTCCATCATCTGTCCTTACAATATGTCCCTCCATCATCTGTCTTTACAATATGTTCCTCCATCATCTGTATTTACAAAATATTCCTCCATTATCTGTCTTTACAATATGTACCTCCATCATCTGTCCTTACAATATGTACCTCCATCATCTTTATTTACAAAATATCCCTCCATCATATGTCTTTAAAATATGTTCCTCCATCATCTGTATTTACAAAAATATCCCTCCATCATCTGTCCTTACAATATGTCCCTCCATCATCTGTCTTTACAATATGTTCCTCCATCATCTGTATTTACAAAATATCCCTCCATCATCTGTCCTTACAATATGTTCCTCCATCATCTGTCCTTACAATATGTCCATCCATCATCTGTCTTTACAATATGTTCCTCCATCATCTGTATTTACAAAATATCCCTCCATCATCTGTATTTACAATATGTTCCTCCATCATCTGTCTTTGCAATATGTCCCTCCATCATCTGTCTTTACAATATGTTCCTCCATCATCTGTATTTACAAAATATTCCTCCATCATCTGTATTTACAATATGTTCCTCCATCATCTGTCTTAACAATATGTACCTCTATCATCTGTCCTTACAATATGTACCTCCATCATTTGTATTTACAAAATATCCCTCCATCATCTGTATTTACAAAATATCCCTCCATCATCTGTCCTTACAATATGTTCCTCCATCATCTGTCCTTACAATATGTTTCTCCATCATTTGTATTTATAAAATATCCCTCCATCATCTGTATTTACAAAATATCCCTCCATCATCTGTCCTTACAATATATTCCTCCATCATCTGTCCTTACAATATGTTCCTCCATCATCTGTCCTTACAGTATGTTCCTCCATCATCTGTATTTACAATATGTTCCTCCATCATCTGTCTTTACAATATATACCTCCATCATCTGTCTTTACAATATGTCCCTCCATCATCTGTCTTTACAATATGTTCCTCCATCATCTGTATTTACAAAATATCCCTCCATCATCTGTATTTACAATATGTTCCTCCATCATCTGTCTTTACAATATGTACCTCCATCATCTGTCCTTACAATATGTACCTCCATCATCTGTATTTACAAAATATCCCTCCATCGTCTGTATTTACAAAATATCCCTCTATCATCTGTCCTTACAATATGTTCCTCCATCATCTGTCCTTACAATATGTTCCTCCATCATCTGTATTTACAAAATATCCTTCCATCATCTGTCCTTACAATATGTTCCTCCATCATCTGTCCTTACAATATGATCCTCCATCATCTGTCCTTACAATATGTTCCTCCATCATCTGTCCTTACAATATGTTCCTCCGTCATCTGTCCTTACAATATGTTCCTCCATCTTCTGTCTTTACAATATGTTCCTCCATAATCTGTCTTTACAATATGTCCCTCCATCATCTGTATTTACAAAATATCCCTCCATCATCTGTCCATACAATATGTTCCTGCATTATCTGTCTTTACAATATGTCCCTCCATCATCTGTCTTTACAATATGTCCCTCCATCATCTGCCTTTACAGTATGTCCCTCCATCATCTGTCTTTACAGTATGTACCTCCATCATCTGTCTTTACAATATGTCCCTACATCATCTGTCTTTACAATATGTACCTCCATCATTTGTCTTTACAATATGTTCCTCCATCATCTGTATTTACAAAATGTCCCTCCATCTTTTGTCTTTACAATATGTTCCTCCATCATCTGTCTTTACAATATGTCCCTCCATCATCTGTCTTTACAGTATGTACCTCCATCATCTGTCTTTACAATATGTCCCTCCATCATCTGTCTTTAAAATATGTTCCTCCATCATCTGTATTTACAAAATGTCCCTCCATCTTTTGTCTTTACAATATGTTCCTCCATCATCTGTCTTTACAATATGTCCCTCCGTCATCTGTCTTTACAATATGTCCCTCCATCATCTGTCTTTACAATATGTTCCTCCATAATCTGTCTTTACAATATGTACCTCCATTATCTGTCTTTACAATATGTCCCTCCATCATCTGTCTTTACAATATGTCCCTCCATCATCTGTCTTTACGTTATGTACCTCCATCATCTGTCTTTACAATATGTTCCTCCATCATCTGTATTTACAATATGTCCCTCCATCATCTGTCTTTACAATATGTCCCTCCATCATCTGTCTTTACAATATGTTCCTCCATAAACTGTCTTTACAATATGTACCTTCATTATCTGTCTTTACAATATGTCCCTCCATCATCTGTCTTTACAATATGTCCCTCCATCATCTGTCTTTACAGTATGTACCTCCATCATCTGTCTTTACAATATGTATCTCCATCCTCTGTACCTATAATATATTAATTCATTATCTGTCTCTTCATCTTGTCCCCCAATCATCTATCTTTACAATATGTCCCTCCATCAGTTGTCTTTACAATAAGTCCCTCCATGATCTGTCTTTAAAATATGTTCCTCCCTCATCTGTCTTTACAATATGTCCCTCAATCAGCTGTCTTTACAATATGTCCCTCCATCATCTGTCATTACAATATGTCCCTCCATCAGCTGTATTTACAATATGTCCCACCATCATCTGTCTTTACAATATGTTTCTCCATAATCTATCTTTACATTATGTCCCTCTATCATCTGTCTTTATAAAATGTTCCTCCATCATCTGTCTTTACAATATGTTCCTCCATCACCTGTCTCTATATCATGTTCCTTGATCACCTGTCCCAATATCATGTTCATCCATCACCTGTCCCTATATCATGTTCCTTCATCACCTGTCCCTATATCATGTTCATCCATCACCTGTCCCTATATCATGTTCCTCCATCACCTGTCCCTATATCATGTTCCTCCATCACCTGTCCCTATATCATGTTCCTCCATCACTTGTCCCTATATCATGTTCCTTCATGACCTGTCCCTATATCATTTTCCTCCATCACTTGTCCCTATATCATGTTCCTCCATCACTTGTCCCTATAACATGTTCCTTCATGACCTGTCCCTATATCATGTTCCTTCATCACCTGACCCTATATCATGTTCATTCATCACCTGTCCCTATAACATGTTCCTTCATCACTTGTCCCTATAACATGTTCCTTCATCACTTGTCCCTATAACATTTTCCTTCATCACTTGTCCCTATAACATGTTCCTTCATCACCTGTCCCTATAACATGTTCATTCATCACCTGTCCCTATAACATGTTCCTTCATCACTTGTCCCTATAACATTTTCCTTCATCACTTGTCCCTATAACATGTTCCTTCATCACTTGTCCCTATAACATTTTCCTTCATCACTTGTCCCTATAACATGTTCCTTCATCACCTGTCCCTATAACATGTTCATTCATCACCTGTCCCTATAACATGTTCCTTCATCACTTGTCCCTATAACATTTTCCTTCATCACTTGTCCCTATAACATTTTCCTTCATCACTTGTCCCTATAACATTTTCCTTCATCACCTGTCCCTATAACATGTTCATCCATCACTTGTCCCTATATCATGTTCCTTCATGACCTGTCCCTATATCATGTTCCTTCATCACCTGTCCCTATATCATGTTCCTTCATCACCTGTCCCTATAACATGTTCCTTCATCACTTGTCCCTATAACATGTTCCTTCATCACCTGACCCTATATCATGTTCCTTCATCACCTGTCCCTATAACATTTTCCTTCATCACTTGTCCCTATATCATGTTCCTTCATCACTTGTCCCTATAACATGTTCCTTCATCACTTGTCCCTATAACATTTCCTTCATCACTTGTCCCTATAACATGTTCTTTCATCACTTGTCCCTATAACATGTTCCTTCATCACCTGTCCCTATATCATGTTCCTTCATCACCTGTCCTTATATCATGTTCCTTCATCACCTGTCCCTATATCATGTTCCTTCATCACCTGTCCCTATATCATGTTCCTTCATCACCTGTCCCTATAACATGTTCCTTCATCACTTGTCCCTATAACATGTTCCTTCATCACCTGACCCTATATCATGTTCCTTCATCACCTGTCCCTATAACATTTTCCTTCATCACCTGTCCCTATAACATGTTCCTTCATCACCTGTCCCTATAACATGCTTCTTCATCACCTGTCCCTATATCATGTTTCTTCATCACCTGTCCCTATAACATGTTCTTTCATCACTTGTCCCTATAACATGTTCCTTCATCACTTGACCCTATATCATGTTCCTTCATCACCTGTCCCTATAACATGCTTCTTCATCACCTGTCCCTATAATATGTTCCTTCATCACCTGTCCCTATAACATGCTTCTTTATCACCTGTCCCTATAACATAAACACTTATACAATTGTGTCCCTTTGTCCCCATAATTTATCTCGTAACCACCCATACAACTGTGTCCCGTTGTCCCCATAATTTATCTCGTAAACACTCATACAACTGTGTCCCGTTGTCCCCATAATTTATCTCGTAACCACTCATACAACTGTGTCCCGTTGTCCCCATAATTTATCTCGTAACCACTCATACAACTGTGTCCCGTTGTCCCCATAATTTATCTCGTAACCACTCATACAACTTTGTCCCGTTGTCCCCATAATTTATCTCGTAACCACTCATACAACTGTGTCCCGTTGTCCCCATAATTTATCTCGTAAACACTCATACAACTGTGTCCCGTTGTCCCCATAATTTATCTCGTAACCACTCATACAACTGTGTCCCGTTGTCCCCATAATTTATCTCGTAACCACTCATACAACTGTGTCCCGTTGTCCCCATAATTATTTTCCTCCAACAATATTTTCCTCTACCACTAGTCTACCACTGTCTGTCACATACAACACACGTCTTGTGTCATCTCATTATTCAATTATGTCCCACGTTGATATTGTTCACAGCTTATTGACGAATGTCCCAGCATACATTGGTAGAATCGTGCGGACTAGACTGATCACCTAGAAACCGTAGAAAAGTGGAACTCTCAAAGGAAACCTTCATCAACATGTGCATAAAATGTCGTTTAAGTCTAAGTCTTCAGCAAAGAGTAGCAATGATCAAGAGTTCTTGCTGCTTGCCTGTGGCCAATTGTTGGATTAACTAACGAGATAAACAGAAATAAATCAACTATTAAATATTATTGTTTAAAATAAAGTAAAGAGCCCCCGTCACGCCAAGGGACGTATAGGGAATATGATGTTAGTGACCATAAATTTTACAGACCTTCAGCACATGATTTTGGTGTAATGTGGTCGGTATTACGCCCGTGCCGGGTTACTTTCCCAGGAAAAAATCCGGTACCCATTAAGGCTGGGTGAACCTGGTAGCTGTCTATCAAGATCAAACCTAACCTCTTGTCCTTTGTATTAAATACTATAAGGAAGCCTTTATATAAGAATATTTCTGATTTAAAAATAAATGTACTCTTTCGCTAATTTTGGTTCAGTTAAATTCAACCTGCTATATAACCTATTAATCATGTAACCAACAGATAGGTAAATCTTCACGAAGTTGACAACAACAGTCTAGAAGCTGGTAGGTTGGGGCAGTGAGACCAACTGCTGCTGTAATACACCTTCCATCATCTGTGGGGAGAAATTTTGTTTTGAGAAGATTGAACGGACCCTACCTCATCAAGAAATAAGAAAAACCACGAAGGCGACAACAGAAGTCTAGAAGCTGGAAGGTTTTGGCAGTTAGACCAATTAAAAAAAAAAATGACGATCATCATTTTCTGGAGAATGTGAACTTTCGGTCAATAGGGTGGATAGGCTGCAGAAACCATTAAAGGCCATGTCTGAAAAGTGTTCCTTATTGCAGTTTCCTCATATTCCAAGTCCGGCTTGTTGCAGGAGCTACTGATTTAAGTGCTCTGTGCACACCATGAGCTGTGCGTTTCATCCGTTTTAGTCGTGTTTCGATATTCCGATTGTTTACGATGAATGATGATATCGTATGACAGGGAACATTTGGCTATGTTCACTTTCTGTGCTGTTTCACCTTATATCTTTTGACGTGTGCTGAGACTGCTATGAAGGGGACTACACTACCTTTCTTTGTTTGTGAGATGAGATATTAATTCGGATGATTCCACTGGCACGAGCGGTTGAGCAATTATGGATTTTAATTCGTTTGCAGTGATACCTGGGCCTTCCATAACCATAACGTAAATCCTGGTCACCTTTTTCCCGCCATTTTTCAAATCAGTGTTTGGTTTTCGTGTTTATATTTCGTGGTATATTTTAAAATATCTGAAAGTTTGTACCTTGTGAATGCTTTTGCCGAGATGTCGTAGTTTGTCTTGTCTTTCTATTAGTTCAGCTGCTTTGTACCATTTTGTATTGATTGTGCACGTTGGCTTGACAAAAATACCAGAGATTCATGATTGTGTTGTATTATGTTTTCTGGGGAAACAGAAATTATTCAAGGGCAAAATGGTGTTGCCATAATCATGACGTCAACGGGAGGTAATGAACCAGACGTTTGCCCGCTGTGACTAGTGGAACGGGGAGAGGTTTTGACGTACATTGAAGATGTAGAGGAATACATGTTGGAACCAGTAGTGTCAGTTTACAGCTCCCAGGTAGAGGTAATGAGAGATGGTCGTGTAACACGAGAGGTGGAATGTTGTTGGCGACATGGGCAAAGGGCAACACATGGCCACCTGTGGGCTACGGGTGATTTTTGGAAAGATTTCAACTCTGTATCTTTCTTGGAAAGATATCAACTCTGCATAGTTCTTGGAAAGATATCAACTCTGTATAGTTCTTGGAAAGATATCAATTTTGTATAGTTCTGGGAAAGATGTCACTTCTGTATAGTTCTTGGAAAGATATCAATTTTGTATAGTTCTGGGAAAGATATCAACTCTGTATAGTTCTTGGAAAGATATCAAATCTGTATAGTTCTTGGAAAGATATCAAATCTGTATAGTTCTTGGAAAGATATCAACTCTGTATAGTTCTTGGAAAGATATCAAATCTGTATAGTTTTTGGAAAGATATCAACTCTGTATAGTTCTTGGAAAGATATCAACTCTGTATAGTTCTTGGAAAGATATCAACTCTGTATAGTTCTTGGAAAGATATCAACTCTGTATAGTTCTTGGAAAGATATCAACTCTGTATAGTTCTTGGAAAGATATCAACTCTGTATAGTTCTTGGAAAGATATCAACTCTGTGCAGTTCTGTCATCATACATCGTGTTCACACATGTACAACTGTCATCATACACCAAGCCCTCACATGTAAACCTGTCATTATACACCATGTTCTCACATGTAAAACTGTCATCATACACCAAGCCCTCACATGTAAACCTGTCATTATACACCATGCTCTCACATGTAAAACTATCATCATACACCAAGCCCTCACATGTAAACCTGTCATTATACACCATGTTCTCACATGTAAACCTGTCATCATACACCAAGCCCTCACATGTAAACCTGTCATTATACACCATGTTCTCACATGTAAAACTATCATCATACACCAAGCCCTCACATGTAAACCTGTCATACACCAAGCCCTCACATGTAAACCTGTCATTATACACCATGTTCTCACATGTAAACCTGTCATCATACACCAAGCCCTCACATGTAAACCTGTCATTATACACCATGTTCTCACATGTAAAACTATCATCATACACCAAGCCCTCACATGTAAACCTGTCATTATACACCATGTTCTCACATGTAAAACTATCATCATACACCAAGCCCTCACATGTAAACCTGTCATTATACACCATGTTCTCACATGTAAAACTATCATCATACATCGTGTTCTCCTCGTACCCAGCAGATCTTGTGACCGTGACTGACGTTGCAACATGATCAAGAAATTAATTTCACCTTCCCACTTTATCCTCTCACATCTTCCCACTTAATCTTCCCATCTTCCACTTTATCTCTATCTTTGGTAATAAATCACAACAAAATAAAATCGGAGGACCTCTAATGATTAATGTTGTTGGCGGTCAAGTGTTTTACACCACTGTGTACCCTCTTTTGTGTTGCACTAATTATTTCTGCTGCAATAAATCAAGTACTTCTTTGTCCGTTACAGACTTGATTCGTTCATTATCTCCAGTGACATAAACAAGACCATGTTTTATTTTAGCTTTGTTGATCTTGTTGGCATCGCTTGATATGATTTGTGCTTGTTGTCCCGGTGTGTTCTAATCATGAGGCTTGATTTATGCTTGTTGTCACAGCGTGTTGAAATCATTAAGCTTGATTTGTGCTTGTTGTCACAGCGTGTTGTAATCATGAGGCTTGATTTATGCTTGTTGTCACAGCGTGTTGTAATCATGAGGCTTGATTTCTGCTTGTTGTCACAGCGTGTTGAAATCATTAAGCTTGATTTGTGCTTGTTGTCACAGCGTGTTGTAATCATGAGGCTTGATTTATGCTTGTTGTCACAGCGTGTTGTAATCATGAGGCTTGATTTGTGCTTGTTGTCACGGCGTGTTGTAATCATGAAGCTTTATTTGGGCTTGTTGTCACAGCGTGTTGTAATCATGAGGCTTGATTGTGTTTTTTCTCACAGCGTGTTGTAATCATGAGGCTTGATTTGTGCTTGTTGTCACAGCGTGTTGTAATCATGAGGCTTGATTTGTACTTTTTCTCACAGCGTGTTGTAATCATGAGTCTTGATTTGGTCTTGTTGTCACGGCGTGTTATAATCATGAAGCTCGATTTGTGCTTATCACGGCGTGTTGGAATCATGAAGCTCGATTTGTGCTTGTTGTCACGGCGTGTTGTAATCATGAAGCTTGATTTGTGCTTGTTGTCACGGCGTGTTGTAATCATGAGGCTTGATTTGTGCTTTTTCTCACAGCGTGTTGTAATCATGAGGCTTGATTTGTGCTTTTTCTCACATCGTGTTGTAATCATGAAGCTTTGATTTATGCTTGTTGTCACAGCGTGTTGTAATCATGAAGCTTGATTTGTGGTTGTTGTCACAGCGTGTTGTAATCATGAAGCTTGATTTGTACTTATCACGCGTGTTGTAATCATGAAGCTTGATTTGCGGTTGTTGTCACGCGTGTTGTAATCATGAAGCTCGATTTGTACTTATCACGGCGTGTTGTAATCATGAAGCTTGATTTGTACTTATCACGGCGTGTTGTAATCATGAAGCTCGATTTGTGCTTATCACGGCGTGTTGTAATTATGAAGCTTGATTTGTGCTTATCACGGCGTATTGTAATCATGAAGCTTGATTTGTGCTTATCACAGCGTGTTGTAATTATGAAGCTCGATTTGTACTTATCACGGCGTGTTGTAATCATGAAGCTTGATTTGTACTTATCACGGCGTGTTGTAATCATGAAGCTCGATTTGTGCTTATCACGGGGTGTTGTAATTATGAAGCTCGATTTGTGCTTATCACGGCGTGTTGTAATTATGAAGCTCGATTTGTGCTTATCACGGCGTGTTGTAATTATGAAGCTCGATTTGTGCTTATCACGGCGTGTTGTAATCATGAATCTCGATTTGTGCTTATCACGGCGTGTTGTAATCATGAAGCTCGATTTGTACTTATCACGGCGTGTTGTAATCATGAAGTTTTATTTGTGCTTGTTGTCACAGGGTGTTGTAATCATTAAGCTCGATTTGTGCTTGTTGTCACGGCGTTTGTTATCATGAATCTTGATTTGTGCTTGTTGTCACGGCGTGTTGTAATCATGAATCTTGATTTGTGCTTGTTGTCACAGCGTGTTGTAATTATGAAGCTCTATTTGTACTTGTTGTCACGGCGTGTTGTAATCATGACGCTCGATTTGTGCTTGTTGTCACAGCGTGTTGTAATCATGAACCTTGATTTGTGCTTGTTGTCACGGCGTGTTGTAATCATGAAGCTCGATTTGTGCTTGTTGTCACAGCGTGTTGTAATCATGAAGCTTGATTTGTGCTTGTTGTCACGGCGTGTTGTAATCATGAAGCTCGATTTGTGCTTGTTGTCACAGCGTGTTGTAATCATGACGCTCGATTTGTGCTTGTTGTCACAGCGTGTTGTAATCATGAAGCTTGATTTGTGCTTGTTGTCACGTCGTGTTGTAATCATGAAGCTCGATTTGTACTTGTTCGTGTTGTAATCATGAAGCTTGATTTGTGCTTGTTGTCACGGCATGTTGTAATTATGAAGCTTGATTTGTGCTTGTTTTCACGGCGTGTTGTAATCATGAAGCTTGATTTGTGCTTGTTGTCACGGCGTGTTGTAATTATGAAGCTTGATTTGTGCTTGTTGTCACGGCGTGTTGTAATCATGAAGCTTGATTTATGCTTCTTGTCACAGCGTGTTGTAATCATGAAGCTCGATTTGTACTCATCACAGCGTGTTGTAATCATGAAGCTCGATTTGTACTTATCGCAGCGTGTTGTAATCATGAAGCTCGATTTGTACTTATCACGGGATGTTGTAATCATGAAGCTCGATTTGTGCTTATCACGGCGTGTTGTAATCATGAAGCTTGATTTGTGACTTATCACGGCGTGTTGTAATCATGAAGCTCGATTTGTGCTTATCACGGCGTGTTGTAATCATGAAGCTCGATTTGTGCTTATCACAGCGTGTTGTAATCATGAAGCTTGATTTGTGCTTATCACGACGTGTTGTAATCATGAAGCTCGATTTGTGCTTATCACAGCGTGTTGTAATCATAAAGCTCGATTTGTGCTTATCACGGCGTGTTGTAATCATGAAGCTTGATTTGTGCTTGTTGTCACAGCGTGTTGTAATCATGAATCTCGATTTGTGCTTATCACGGCGTGTTGGAATCATGAAGCTCGATTTGTGCTTGTTGTCACGGCGTGTTGTAATCATGAAGCTTGATTTGTGCTTATCACGGCGTGTTGTAATCATGAAGCTCGATTTGTGCTTATCACGGCGTGTTGTAATCATGAAGCTTGATTGGTGCTTGTTGTCACGGCGTGTTGTAATCATGAAGCTTGATTTGTGCTTGTTGTCACAGCGTGTTGTAATCATGAAGCTCGATTTGTACTCATCACAGCGTGTTGTAATCATGAAGCTCGATTTGTACTTATCACGGGATGTTGTAATCATGAAGCTTGTTTTGTGCTGGAAGGAAAAGAAAACAAACGACAAAGTCTTAGGACAACTAAAAATTAAAAGAGAACTACTAAGCACAATTCAAACAAGACAGATGCAATTTTTGGGCCATGTTAAAAGACACAACAGCCTACTAAAAGTAATCCTAGAGGGGAAAATACAAGATAAAAGAAGCAGAGGCAGACCAAGACTAACATGGACGAGTAACATCAAAAGATGGACAAATGAGCCTATGACAACCTGCACCATCAAAGCAAGAGACAGCAGAATGGCGCTCCATGGTAGCCAACCTTCGTTACGGAGACGGCACTCGATGATGATATAACAAAGAATGTCATCGTCGTCAACATAAAATTGTTTTCATTTATTCTTGTTCCTGTGCTCTTCTATATCTTTGATTATCTTTCTTGTCTCTGAGTCCTTCTTTTGTTCCTGTGCTCTTCTATATCTTTGATTATCTTTCTTGTCTCTGAGTCCTTCTCTTGTTCCTGTGCTCTTCTATATCTTTGATCATCTTACTTGTCTCTGAGTCCTTCTCTTGTTCCTGTGCTCTTCTATATCTTTGATTATCTTTCTTGTCTCTGAGTTCTTCTCTTGTTCCTGTGATCTTCTATATATCTTTGATTACCTTTCTTGTCTCTGAGTCCTTCTCTTGTTCCTGTGCTCTTCTATATCTTTGATTATCTTTCTTGTCTCTGAGTTCTTCTCTTGTTCCTGTGCTCTTCTAAATCTTAGATTATCTTTCTTGTCTCTGAGTTCTTCTCTTGTTCCTGTGCTCTTCTAAATCTTTGATCATCTTACTTGTCTCTGAGTCCTTCTCTTGTTCCTGTGCTCTTCTAAATCTTTGATTATCTTTCTTGTCTCTGAGTCCTTCTCTTGTTCCTGTGCTCTTCTATATCTTTGATTATCTTTCTTGTCTCTGAGTTCTTCTCTTGTTCCTGTGATCTTCTATATATCTTTGATTACCTTTCTTGTCTCTGAGTCCTTCTCTTGTTCCTGTGCTCTTCTATATCTTTGATTATCTTTCTTGTCTCTGAGTTCTTCTCTTGTTACTGTGCTCTTCTAAATCTTAGATTATCTTTCTTGTCTCTGAGTTCTTCTCTTGTTCCTGTGCTCTTCTATATCTTTGATCATCTTACTTGTCTCTGAGTCCTTCTCTTGTTCCTGTGCTCTTCTATATCTTTGATTATCTTTCTTGTCTCTGAGTCCTTCTCTTGTTCCTGTGCACTTCTATATCTTTGATTATCTTACTTGTCTCTGAGTCCTTCTCTTGTTCCTGTGCTCTTCTATATCTTTGATTATCTTACTTGTCTCTGAGTTCTTCTCTTGTTCCTGTGCTCTTCTATATCTTTGATTATCTTACTTGTCTCTGAGCCCTTCTCTTGTTCCTGTGCACTTCTATATCTTTGATTATCTTACTTGTCTCTGAGTCCTTCTCTTGTTCCTGTGCTCTTCTATACCTTTGATCATCTTACTTGTCTCTGAGTCCTTCTCTTGTACCTGTGCTCTTCTATATCTTTGATTATCTTTCTTGTCTCTGAGTCCTTCTCTTGTTCCTGTGCTCTTCTATATCTTTGATTATCTTACTTGTCTCTGAGTTCTTCTCTTGTTCCTGTGCTCTTCTATACCTTTGATTATCTTACTTGTCTCTGAGTTCTTCTCTTGTTCCTGTGCTCTTCTATATCTTTGATTATCTTACTTGTCTCTGAGTCCTTCTCTTGTTCCTGTGCTCTTCTATATCTTTGATTATCTTTCTTGCCTCTGAGTTCTTCTGTTGTTCCTGTGCTCTTCTATATCTTTGATTATCTTTCTCGCCTCTGAGTTCTTCTGTTGTTCCTGTGCTCTTCTATATCTTTGATTATCTTTCTTGCCTCTGAGTCCTTCTCTTGTTCTTGTGCTCATCTAAATCTTTGATTATCTTTCTTGTCTCTGAGTCCTTCTCTTGTACCTGTGCTCTTCTAAATCTTTGATTATCTTTCTTGTCTCTGAGTCCTTCTCTTGTACCTGTGCTCTTCTAAATCTTTGATTATCTTTCTTGTCTCTGAGTCCTTCTCTTGTTCCTGTGCTCTTCTATATCTTTGATTATCTTTCTTGTCTCTGAGTCCTTCTGTTGTTCCTGTGCTCTTCTATATCTTTGATTATCTTTCTTGCCTCTGAGTCCTTCTGTTGTTCCTGTGCTCTTCTAAATCTTTGATTATCTTTCTTGCCTCTGAGTCCTTCTCTTGTTCCTGTGCTCTTCTATATCTTTGATTATCTTTCTTGCCTCTGAGTCCTTCTCTTGTTCCTGTGCTCTTCTATATCTTTGATTATCTTTCTTGCCTCTGAGTTCTTCTCTTAATCCCTGCTAACCATAAATCTGTGCACGTCTACTCCACCATCATCTGCTCCATCACTCTGTTCTACTTTGTTCCTGACTAACTGACCTTTAGCTGCGGTTAGTATTTATTATTTTCACTTGGAGATTTCCTTCATCTATTTATGGCTCTTCTTCATCCTCTCTCCAATCTTCCTTGTAAAGAATTCTGGACATGAGATCTGTACATGTATTTTCTGTTCCCGGTATATATTCTATCTGTGCATTATAGCTCTGTATATTTAAAGACATGAGATCTGTACATGTATTTTCTGTTCCCGGTATATATTCTATCTGTGCATCATAGCTCTGTATATTTAAAGATATGAGATCTGTACATGTATTTTCTGTTCCCGGTATATATTCTATCTGTGCATTATAGCTCTGTATATTTAAAGACATGAGATCTGTACATGTATTTTCTGTTCCCGGTATATATTCTATCTGTGCATCATAGCTCTGTATATTTAAAGATATGAGATCTGTACATGTATTTTCTGTTCCCGGTATATATTCTATCTGTGCATCATAGCTCTGTATATTTAAAGATATGAGATCTGTACATGTATTTTCTGTTCCCGGTATATATTCTATCTGTGCATCATAGCTCTGCATATTTAAAGATATGAGATCTGTACATGTATTTTCTGTTCCCGGTATATATTCTATCTGTGCATCATAGCTCTGTATATTTAAAGATATGAGATCTGCGCATGTATTTTCTGTTGAGAGGTTTGTGGTCAGTTCTTATAATAACCTTGACATTGCCTAACTAGAAATCTAACTTCTGTAGAGCATAAATAATAGAAAAGGCTTCTTTTTCAACTGTGGAGCAAATCTTCTGGGATTGGCTTAGCTTGTGAGACAAACAATAGATAGGCCTTTTATTCTTAATTCCTGGTATGGTTACTCTCCCATCACTATCTTGTACTAAACATGCACCAATGGCTTGTTCTGATGCATCTGTACACAAGATCATGTCTTTATTCATATCTGGATGTGCCAAAAGTGGTATAGAAGTTAATTCTTTCTTCAAACAATCGAATGATATCTGACACTCCGTTGTCCACTCAAACCTAGCAAACTTCCTAGTCAATGCAACTAATGGCTCGACTATTGCTGACAAATTTGGAATGAACCTCCGATAGTAACTGCACATTCCTATGAAGCTTCTGAATTCCCTAGTCTTATTCGGGCTCGCCATCTCTCTAATTGCTCTGATTTTATCTCCATCTGGCTGGATACCTTCCCTATTAACTACACATCCCAAATATTTAGTCTCTGTTTTGAGAAACTCACACTTGCTCAACTTCAACTTGACTGAGTGGCGTATCAGTCTTTCAAATACTAGCTTCAATTTTTTAAGGTGATCCTGTATAGTGGTGTCTCAATCTTTCAAATACTAGCTCCATATGTTTAAGGTGATCCTGTATAGTGGCGTATCAGTCTTTCAAATACTAGCTTCAATTGTTTAAGGTGATCCTGTATAGTGGTGTCTCAGTCTTTCAAATACTAGCTTCAATTGTTTAAGGTGATCCTGTATAGTGGTGTCTCAATCTTTCAAATACTAGCTCCATATGTTTAAGGTGATCCTGTATAGTGGTGTATCAGTCATTCAAATACTAGCTTCAATTGTTTAAGGTGATCCTGTATATTGGTGTCTCAGTCTTTCAATACTAGCTTCAATTGTTTAAGGTGATCCTGTATATTGGTGTCTCAGTCTTTCAAATACTAGCTTCAATTGTTTAAGGTGATGCTGTATAGTGGTGTCTCAGTCTTTCAAATACTAGCTTCAATTGTTTAAGGTGATCCTGTATAGTGGTGTCTCAGTCTTTGAAATACTAGCTCCAATTGTTTAAGGTGATCCTGTATAGTGGTGTCTCAGTCTTTCAAATACTAGCTCCAATTGTTTAAGGTGATCCTGTATAGTGGTGTCTCAGTCTTTCAAATACTAGCTCCAATTGTTTAAGGTGATCCTGTATAGTGGTGTCTCAGTCTTTCAAATACTAGCTCCAATTGTTTAAGGTGATCCTGTATAGTGGTGTGTGTGAATACTAATATATCATCCATGTATGCTAGTACACATTTTTGCATCCCTGCCAGTACTTCATTCATCAACCCCATATAAGTGGCTGGTGCATTTTTTAATCCAAAGGACATAACATTCCAGGCATAATTGTCTATGTGGGTACTGAAAGATGTTTTATGGATACTATCTTTGTGCACATTTATACACCTATAACCTGCTTTCGCGTCTAATTTAGACATTGACCCCATTCAATACTCCTAAAATGTCGTCAATTAATGGCATTGGGCATGATGGGCACTTTTGGTAACTCTATTCAACTCTTTGTAATCGCAGCAACATGATGGACACTTTTGGTAACTCTATTCAACTCTCTGTGATCGAGCAACATGATGGGCACTCTATTCAACTCTCTGTGATCGAGCAACATGATGGGCACTCTATTCAACTCTCTGTGATCGAGCAACATGATGGGCACTCTATTCAACTCTCTGTGATCGAGCAACATGATGGGCACTCTATTCAACTCTCTGTAATCGCAGCAACATGATGGGCACTCTATTCAACTCTCTGTGATCGAGCAACATAATGGGCACTCTATTCAACTCTCTGTAATCGCAGTAACATGATGGGCACTCTATTCAACTCTCTGTGATCGAGCAACATGATGGGCACTCTATTCAACTCTCTGTGATCGAGCAACATAATGGGCACTCTATTCAACTCTCTGTAATCGCAGCAACATGATGGGCACTCTATTCAACTGTCTGTAATCGCAGCAACATGATGGGCACTCTATTCAACTCTCTGTAATCGCAGCAACATGATGGGCACTCTATTCAACTCTCTGTAATCGAGCAACATAATGGGCACTCTAATCAACTCTCTGTAATCGAGCAACATGATGGGCACTCTATTCAACTCTCTGTGATCGAGCAACATGATGGGCACTCTATTCAACTCTCTGTAATCGAGCAACATGATGGGCACTCTATTCAACTCTCTGTATTCGCAGCAACATGATGGGCACTCTATTCAACTCTCTGTAATCGCAGCAACATGATGGGCACTCTATTCAACTCTCTGTAATCGAGCAACATAATGGGCACTCTATTCAACTCTCTGTAATCGAGCAACATGATGGGCACTCTATTCAACTCTCTGTAATCGAGCAACATAATGGGCACTCTATTCAACTCTCTGTAATCGCAGCAACATGATGGGCACTCTATTCAACTCTCTGTAATCGAGCAACATGATGGGCACTCTATTCAATTCTCTGTAATCGAGCAACATGATGGGCACTCTATTCAACTTTCTGTAATCGCAGCAACATGATGGGCACTCTATTCAACTCTCTGTAATCGAGCAACATGATGGGCACTCTATTCAACTCTCTGTAATCGAGCAACATGATGGGCACTCTATTCAACTCTCTGTAATCGAGCAACATGATGGGCACTCTATTCAACTCTCTGTAATCGCAGCAACATGATGGGCACTCTATTCAACTCTCTGTAATCGCAGCAACATGATGGGCACTCTATTCAACTCTCTGTAATCGCAGCAACATGATGGGCACTCTATTCAACTCTCTGTAATCGCAGCAACATGATGGGCACTCTATTCAACTCTCTGTAATCGAGCAACATGATGGGCACTCTATTCAACTCTCTGTGATCGCAGAAACATGATGGGCACTCTATTCAACTCTCTGTGATCGCAGCAACATGATGGGCACTCTATTCAACTCTCTGTAATCGAGCAACATGATGGGCACTCTATTCAACTCTCTGTGATCGCAGAAACATGATGGGCACTCTATTCAACTCTCTGTGATCGCAGCAACATGATGGGCACTCTATTCAACTCTCTGTAATCGAGCAACATGATGGGCACTCTATTCAACTCTCTGTAATCGCAGCAACATCTCTGAGTTCCTTCCTTCTTGTTCACTAACACAACAGCTGATGACCACGCTGATTTAGTTCTTTGTTTTATGTTTTCTTTGAGCATTTCTTCTATGGCCTTCTCTACTATTTCTGTCTTTCAGTGGTGCTCGGTCAAGATGGCCACCGACAGCAGCGAAGCTTCTGGCTCTCGATGTTTGTGTTTAATGACGCAGTAAAATGCTATCGTGAGGAGAAGTCCTATGCCGACAATTCATTCTATGGATGTTTCATTCATTAAATGGATTATGTACTGTTTCAGTGATGTGTTTTTCACGGATTTGGTACTTGTGCATTGGAGCAATTTCTAGCCTTGCACTGACCGGTAACGTGTTTTCTCGGACGTCCGGGAACCTGAGCCTGACAAAGGCGTATCTTTAGATATCGCTCCGGGTAGACGGGACTCGTAAACCTTGGCTGGCAACCGGTCTAGAAGAAGGGAAACTTCGACCACAAAACCCTCCACTACCTTGTGGACTAGATTCTAGTTAGAATCGAAGGTTATGGGAGTACACCCAGAGTCAAAATCCGGAGGGAGGGACCCTAAGGCAGTAGACGGCGCTAACCGTCTCTCTGGCATCCCTTGCACATTCTTTCAGTTCCGAACGTATGAACTTTGTCCCTCCTTCGGAAATCTTTGAAACGAAGTCGAGAGGGGGATAGTGCGACTGGGTAAAGCTCTAGAGGGGGATAGTGCGACTGGGTAAAGCTCTAGAGGGGGATAGTGCGACTGGGTAAAGCTCTAGAGTGGGATAGTGCGACTGGGTAAAGCTCTAGAGGGGGATAGTGCGACTGGGTAAAGCTCTAGAGGGGGATAGTGCGACTGGGTAAAGCTCTAGAGGGGGATAGTGCGACTGGGTAAAGCACTATCTCCATATTCCGTGCCCAGGCAGAGTAGGGAAAGTGAAATGAGGAAGAAAGACCGCGTGTGTTTGTCAAACATTGATAGAATTAGTCACGAGAGAAGCTCTTTGACAAAAACAAAACCTCAAAAAAATACACAATAGCCTCCACCAGACCGTCTGACAAGACGAAAAGGGCCATATATATAGCGGTGTTCGATACGGCCTAGATTGTACTGGCTGTGCATCTCCAGTATCAATCTCTAGCTGTGGTTGTTGTTCTTCCCAATTCAAAGTCACTTAGTGCGAATACATCGTGATTTTCCAATATCAACGTTTCCATTATCTTCTTGTTCTCCCCATCTCTTCTAAAGAGTTAGTCTTACTCCCCTTTGTTAACACTACGCGAATAGGCTTACTCCTGTTATGATAGGTGATTATTACTGTTTGTTGGTCTCGTCCAACATGGTCTATAAGGTTCATCTCAATTATCAATCTTCTTGTAGCATCCATTTTTGTTCCTATTATTTACTGTGTAAGTATTCCTTGACGCCTGTTCACAGTTTCCTTTGAATTTTTTTCCTGCATACCTGTCATTGTTTCCGGAATACTTGAAATATGACTTTCTATCATCATTTGGAGCTTGTTTCATTTGTATTTTATTTCTTGTACTATTGCTATTCCAGTTGCCTCTTCTACTTCAGCCACTACACAACCTTTTTTTAAACTGTATCGTCTCCCATGTTTTATTGAGGATCATAAGTGGACATTGATTATTCTTCCTTGCTCTTACAATTCCACTTACAGAACTTACTCCTGGTTCTCCTATTATAATGGAGTTCCTTAATCCCCCAGTTTGTATTACGTCTCCTTTTTGTAAGTATAGACTCTTTTTATACTTTCACTTGTATTATGTTGACAGTATATGGTTTTAACACCCACTGTCTCCTTACTTCTGACTATACCAGCCATGTGTGTATATCATCTTCCATCGATGTCCATTCTCGACCTACTTTAATCTTCCTAATGTCAACAAATATTCGCACTCCTTCGCGATATAACATGTCATATCTCTGTTACCATTTCTAGCCATTCTAAATCTTTCTTCTATGTTATTTTCCCCACGTCGTATGCTTGATATTGCATTGCCTATCACCTCTAGTGATCCTTCACTTACTGGCTCCAATTTATTTGTTGTTCTCCTCAACTTGTATTTCTTGCTTATTTGTCTATAAAGGGGTGGGGGGGGGGTTTAAAGCAAAGAAATGCAAATGAATGCATAAAATTACTTGTCTATATGCAGAATATGTCTTTCGGCGTCTGCTGAGACTGATATGATGGGGACTACAGTTACCGTTCTTTGTTTGGGAGATGAGTTAGAAATTCGGATGATTCCGCTGGCACGGGCGGTTGAGCAATTATGGATTTTAATTCGTTTGCAGTGATACCGGGGCCTTCCATAACCAAATAACCAAATATGCAGATTCCCTTTATATTTAGATTTAAAAAATATTAATACAAGCTTAAGCAAATCCCAGAAGAATTGCTCCACAGTTGAAATAGAAGCCTTCCTAATTCATTATGCTCTACAGAAATTAGATTTCTATTTACACAATGCCAAGGTCAATCAATCGAAGTGCCTTTTTGTTAGGCAGACAACTAAAACAAGTAGAGGAATTTAAATACCTGATGCCTAGGAAGTGGAAATCTAGTGCAAACGACAATTCACAAACAGCAAAAATCTGAAGTAGACTCCCACTCAAGATGCATCAAAGCTTCTCAAATCATTGGACAGCTATCACCACTATTGTCCAACAAAGAAATAACTCTAGAGGCAAAAAGGGCACTCTACAATACAATCGTCATCCTAACGTTGTGTTACCAATGGACAAGAGATGCAAGAACAATAAGAATAATAACCTATACTCTCCACTGAGATGAAATGTGTTAGACGAATGACAGGAACAGTCTGAAAAACAAAATCAGAAATGAATAACTGAGAAACAAAGCTAGGAATAACCCCTGCCATAGAATATATAGCCTTATCAAAGAGAGAAAATACTGGATAGCTTGGTGCCATGGCATGGAAAACATGTCCGCCCTCGATCGCACAGTATGTTTCTTTATATATTCTATCATCATCATCATGTTCTATATCGGATGGTGTAGGCGATCATGTCCTTCCACAATCTTCTATCGACAGTGCATCGTATCAGTTCTGTTGTTGACTGTTTTCCATGCCATGGCACCAAGCTATCCAGTATTTTCTCTCTTTGATAAGGCTATATATTCTATGGCAGGGGTTATTCCTAGCTTTGTTTCTCAGTTCTTCATTTCTGATTTTGTTTTTCAGACTGTTTCCTGTCATTCGTCTAACACATTTCATCTCAGTGGCGAGTAGAGGTTATTATTCTTATTGTTCTTGCATCTCTTGTCCATTGGTAACACAACGTTAGGATGAAGATTGTATTGTAGAGTGCCCGTTTTGCCTCTAGAGTTATTTCTTTGTTGGACAATAGTGGTGATTGCTGTCCAATGATTTGAGAAGCTTTGATGTATCTTGAGTGGGAGCCTACTTCAGATTTCTGCTGTTTGTGAATTGTCGTTTGCACTAGATTTCCACTTCCTCGGTATCAATCAGGTACCTAAATTCCTCTACTTGTTTTAGTTGTCTGCCTAACAAAATGGCAGGGAACAGGCAAATAATTGCAATGCTGCGGTAAAGCTGGTAGCAAGGAGCCAGTGATGGGGAGTGTTAGACACTCCAAGGTATGGTGACAGCTTTACAAATAGGAAACACAATACAATATGTTATATAACATATACACATAACAAAATGGCACTTCGATTGACAATTTCTTGATTCAAGGAGCCGACTCTCCAACAGGTCGTCCAGCAGACATGGACCAGCGGGTCAGCTCTGTTTTCCTTGTGTGATGTGTGGTGTGTGAGGTGTGATACGTGATGTGTGATATGTGATGTGTGATATGTGAGATGTCATATGTGATGTGTGATATCTTCTTTTCTTCTACCTTTCAGCATCCTGTGCAGCATAAGTCTTCAACAAACACTTTCCAAGTCGTAATGTTTCTTGCCATTCTTTTAAGATCATTCCAGGTCTTCCCCATCATCTTCATCTCTGCTTTTATCTGTCTTCTCCAAGAATTCCTTGGTCGTCCTCATTCTCTTTTCCCCTGGGGATTCAAAAAAGGGTCTGTTGTGTAATATTCTCAGTTGGCTTCCGCAGTGTGTATCCTATCCAGCGCCATCGTCTTCACTGTATCTCTTTATCCACTGGTATTTGACTGGTACATTTCCACAATTCTATGTTAGTGATTTTGCCCGGCCATTTCCATCCTTTTATTCTGCGTAAGCATCCATTAATGAGAATCTGTACCTTCGTGATTGTCAATTTTGTTGTTCTCCGTGTTTCACAGCCACATAGTAGGACTGACTTAACATTGCAGTTGAAAATTTTACTTTTGTTTAATTAACCTAATTTCTTTGGATTTCCATATGTTTCGCAGTGTAACAAAAGCTCCTCTCGCTTTAGATATCATTATTTTGGTAATATTTTCTGTTCCTCCCTCTTTATCTATATTACTGCCCAGATATATGTAAGATTGTACGTCTAGTAGAGGTATTTCTCCTAATTTTATTTGGTTATTGCCAACTGCATTAATTCTCATAATGTTGGTCTTATCTCTATTAATTTTAAGTCCTATCTGTTGTGATCTTTCATCAAGTATGCTCATTTTATCCTGCATCTGTTGATGGCTATGTGATAGGAGAACTATATCAACAGCAAAGTCTAAATCATCAAGTTGTTTGGTCAGTGACCACTGGATTCCATTTCTGTTGTTTTAAATTATTTTCATAATCCAATCTATGGCCAGTAGAAAGAGAAACGGAGACAGAACGCATCCCTGCCTTATTCCTGTTCTTATTTCAAATGCTTCTGTAAGCTGTCCTTCATGCACCGCACTACATTTCGTTCCTTAATACAATGTTTTTATCAGGTTAATAAACTTTATAGGGATTCCGTAATGTCTCAGCAACTTCCAAAGTATTCTTCTGTCTAAACTATCAAATATCTTTTCGTAATCTATGAATCCAATATAAAGTGGGGATTTTAGTTCTAAACTTTGTTCAACTATTATACGTAGAGTAGTTATTTTATCAGCACATGATCTGTTCTTCCTAAAACCTGCTTGTTCATCTCTCAAATGTTTCTCTATGGTCTTTTTTAGTCTCTCCGGAACGATTCTGCTTAATATTTTTCCTGGCACTGATAGTAGCATAATTCCCCTATAATTTGTGCACTCCTGTAAACTTCCTTTCTTTGGTAGTTTGATCATATAACCTTTTTTCCAGTCTTTATGTATTTCTTCCCTCTCACAAATCTTATCTAATCGATTATGTAGCATCTTGGTAGAGGTGTTAATATCTGCTTTGATGGCTTCCGAAGGAATTTCATCTGGTCCTGTGGCTTTACAATATTTTTATTAGCTTGATGGCTTGCATTATTTCTTTTTTGTTTGGTTTTCTACAGTTAACGTGTAACTCTTCTTCTGCTGGTAGTATATCTGGAGGATTATTTGAGCCGGGTCTGTTAAAAAGTTCTTCAAAGTGCTCTTTCCATCTCTCCATTTGTTCCCTTATATTACTAAGCAGATGTCATTTATTATCTTTAATAAAGGCATTGATCTGTTTGTATTTTCCACTTAATTTCTTTGTGCTGTTGTACAGTTCTTTCATATTCCATTTATTTGCAGCTTCCTCTGCCTTTTTTAGCTAGTTCATCTATATATTTCCTCTTATCCCTTTTAATGCATCTTCTTACTTCTTTGTTCACCTCTGTGTAAATTTCCTGTGTCTTGGCTTTATTACATCTCGTTTTGCTTTTATTTATGTCTGCTTTCTTGTTCTTCTTTCTTTCTTTAATTTTATGCAGGGTTTCTGCTGTCATCCTTGCCTTACTCTGGCGTTCTCTTTTCCCCAGCGTTTCTTGGCATGTCTCTTTCCATAGATCCTTTACCTGTTTCCAATGATCTTCTATATTTATTGCATTTTCTAGTTGTTGGAGGACTTGGTATTTGTTTGATATTATGACTGCGAATTTATCTTTAATTCCTTGTTCTTTAAGAAACTCTACATTGAATTACTTTCTACCCTTATTCGTTGTAGTATACCTTTTTAGTTTAATTTTAAGTTTGGCTAGCAGAAGATGATGATCAGAAGCTATATCTGCCCCTCTATATACTTTTACATCCTGTAAGGATGACTTAAACTTATTATTAATACATATGTGATCAATTTTGATTTTCCGTTCTATGATCTGGTGACACCCATGTAGCTTTGTGTATTCTTTTATGTTGGAATATTGTTCCTCCTTGATTAAGGGCACAGAAATTCACAAATATCTCTCCATTCTCGTTTATATCTCCAAGTCCATGTTTTCCCATAATCTCTTCGAAGCCGCTGTTGTTTGATCCTACTTTAGCATTTATGTCTCCCATCAAGATTATAATATCCTTGGCTCGTCTTGCATCCATCTGACATTGTAGCTGTTTATAGAAATCATCTTTAACTAGATCATCCTTATCATTGGTTGGTGCATAGCATTGGATAATATGTAATTTTATTGTGTTTGTTGTTGTTTTAAATGTAGCTGTCATTAGTCTTGGCCCTACTGCTTACTATTCTGTCAGTGTCTTCTGTGCTTTCTTTGATAACATTATAGCTACCCCTTCGCTATGTTGTGCTCCAGGTTCCTGGTGTCCTGATCATAAAATCATCTCTCCTGTATTTAGTTTTATTCTTTCCGATTCTAGCCATCTTGTTTCGCACATTCCCAGAATATCTATTTTGTAATTTCTCATTTCTGCTGCTACCCGTGCAGCTTTTCCTTGTTCGTCTAGGGTACATATATTCCAGGTGCCAATTCTGGAGGATTTCCTGGTAGACAAAAAATGAGTCGGCAACCCGGGCTCCTTACGGCTTTCTCTGGCTTGCGTCATATGTTTCTTAGACAGAGAGCCGTTATCTTTCCTGAATGGCGGATTTACTTTTATTTTTTTCTTTGACTTGTCCATATTTGTGAAGTTTTTTCGACTTATTATTTTATAGTATGGGATAGCCAGTCCCATGCCCAACCCTCCTTTCTCGCCTCTTACGAACATGCCTGGTAGGGTACAGCTTCTTACTCCCCTTTCGGGCCCGGCAGCGCACGCGCTGATGTGTGATATGTGAGGTATGATATGTGATGTGTGAATTGTGATATGTGATGTGTGATGTATGATGTGTGATGTATAACGTTACTTTCACTCAATGAAGTTTCGTTAGCCTTCGTTACATGTTGTTGTTCCTTTACTGCCAAGAAGTCATGACTTATGCACATCCCATAGCGACAATAAGGAATGTCCGCACACAAACAGCCCTGTGTGTCCTCAGTTCGATAACTGATTGTGCAGTCAGAGGAGAGTCCCGTCTTGTCTCCATTGTGGATTCCAGGAATTGAAGTTTTCGAGATTATCATTTTTGATCTTCGGCTGATCTGTTGAGTAACGTGATCAGCACTACGCCAGTACTGTTTTTGGCCCGGTGAATCAAGACGCAATTAGGTACATATTTATAACTTGGTGAACTAACTGGCGTTGATTGAAATGGAGCAGAACCTCTTGTCCTATGTAGATCAATTCGTCAAGGCAAGATGCGAAGCGAATCTAAGAACGACAACTGTAAGCCAAGCCTTGATGTGGAGATGTGAAGCGTGAAAAGATTCATGAAATGTTGTTAGCTGTAAGTCAAGCCTTGATGTGGAGATTTGAAGCGTGAAAAGATTCATGAAATGTTGTTAGCTGTAAGTCAAGCCTTGATGTGGAGATGTGAAGCGTGAAAAGACTCAGTAAAAATCGAAAATTACAGGAGTCAACCCAGATAGAAATATGAATGAAGGGACCGTTAGCCAGTTGGTTGTCGATTATCCATCTTCTGACATTCCCTGCATCTCAACTTTGGTTCCGAACGGAAGGACCTCGTCACTCCTTCGAAACACTTCAAAGAGGAGTCGAGATGGGACTAGTGCGTTTCGGCTAGGGCATCATCTCCATAGTATTCGTGAGGCATAGCAAGCAAATGTCCCATACTCGTGACCGAACTATTGGCAAACTAAGACCGCTTGTTACCACCCGTCTATCCAGGCGATAAGGGTCATATTATATGGGGATGAGACAATATGATGCTGATGCTGTTAACAATCTTTGTTTTGTTTCCTTGGTGTGGAAATGACGTCACGGAACTGCGTAGGTAGCACATAAGCTGATTTCCTGGAGATTATGTCGGCACATAGGATATATCCTGGGGATTATATCATGGCAGTACCTACCAGTAGTGTGACCTTGTAGATCATGGCAGTACCTACCAGTAGTATGTCCTTGTAGATCATGGCAGTAATTACCAGTAGTGTGACCTTGTAGATCATGGCAGTAACTACCAGTAGTGTGACCTTGTAGATCATGGCAGTAACTACCAGTAGTGTGAACTTGTAGGTCATGGCAGTAACTACCAGTAGCTTTATCTTGTAGATCATGGCAGCAACTACCAGTAGTGTGAACTTGTAGGTCATGGCAGTAACTACCAGTAGTATGTCCTTGTAGATCAAGGCAGGAACTACCAGTAGTGTGACCTTGTAGATCATGGCAGAAACTACCAGTAGTGTGACCTTGTAGATCATGGCAGTAACTACCAGTAGTGTGACCTTGTAGATCATGACAGTAACTACCAGTAGTTTGATCATGGAGATCATGGCAGTAACTACCAGTAGTGTGACCTTGTAGATCATGGCAGTAACTACCAGTAGTGTGACCTTGTAGATCATGACAGTAACTACCAGTAGTTTGATCATGGAGATCATTACAGTAACTACCAGTAGTTTGATCATAGAGATCATGGCAGTAACTACCAGTAGTTTGATCATAGAGATCATGGCAGTAACTATTAGTAGTTTGACCATGTAGAACATGGCCGTAACTACCAGTAATTAGATCATGGAGATCATGGCAGTAACTACCAGTAGTTTGACCATGTAGAACATGGCAGTAACCAAAGCGATATTCTGGCTAGAGACACAGCCTTGTATCATGTTGGCTTTCTGTGTGACTCGATGAACGTGCTCGGTTATCTCGAAAAAGGCTGGGCTCGAAGGCAGTGGTCGGTGTCACCAAAGATCTTAGGAGTGATTGGGAAGTGTTTTATCTTCGTCCCTGGACACTCCAGCTAGAGATCAAACGATCGAGCTGACAGCCTGGCTGGAACAGCTGCTGGAGATGGTGGACGTCCAATGGACCGGACTGACATTCTGATTGCCCCCCCTGGAGTCAGGACACGCTGATGATTCAGTCAATGATCATCAATCTACAACCACGTCCTGATTGGAGACGTCTCCATACAATGAGCGACATACTGGGGAGGAGATGTGAGCACAGATCTGGAGTAGTCTCCATACACTAAGGGACATACTGGGGGGGGGGGGGAGAGATGTGAGCACAGAAGTGGAGTCGTCTCCATACACTAAGGGACATACTGTGGGGGGGGGGGAGATGTGAGGATAGATCTGGAGTCGTCTTCATACACTAAGGGACATACTGAGGAGGAGATGTGAGCACAGAAGTGGAGTCGTCTCCATACACTAAGGGACATACTGAGGAGGAGATATGAGCATAGATCTGGAATCGTCTCCATACACTAAGGGACATACTGAGGAGGAGATGTGAGCACAGAAGTGGAGTCGTCTCCATACACTAAGGGACATACTGGGGGGGGGGAGAGATGTGAGCATAGATCTGGAGTCGTCTCCATACACTAAGGGACATACTGGGGAGGAGATATGAGCATAGATCTGGAGTCGTCTCCATACACTAAGGGACATACTAGGGAGGAGATGTGAGCATAGATCTGGAGTCGTCTCCATACACTAAGGGACATACTAGGGAGGAGATGTGAGCATAGATCTGGAGTCGTCTCCATACACTAAGGGACATACTGGGGAGGAGATGTGAGCATAGATCTGGAGTCGTCTCCATACACTAAGGGACATACTGGGGAGGAGATGTGAGCATAGATCTGGAGTCGTCTCCATACACTAAGGGACATACTAGGGAGGAGATGTGAGCATAGATCTGGAGTCGTCTCCATACACTAAGGGACATACTAGGGAGGAGATGTGAGCATAGATCTGGAGTCGTCTCCATACACTAAGGGACATACTAGGGAGGAGATGTGAGCATAGATCTGGAGTCGTCTCCATACACTAAGGGACATACTGGGGAGGAGATGTGAGCATAGATCTGGAGTCGTCTCCATACACTAAGGGACATACTAGGGAGGAGATGTGAGCATAGAACTGGAGTCGTCTCCACAGAATAAGGGACATACTGTGAGGAGATGTGAGTATAGAACTGGAATCGTCTCCATACACTAGGGGACATACTGTGAGGAGATGTGAGTATAGAACTGGAATCGTCTCCATACACTAGGGGACATACTGTGAGGAGATGTGAGTATAGAACTGGAGTCGTCTCCACAGAATAAGGGACATACTGTGAGGAGATGTGAGCATAGAACTGGAGTCGTCTCCACAGAATAAGGGACATACTGTGAGGAGATGTGAGTATAGAACTGGAGTCGTCTCCACAGAATAAGGGACATACTGTGAGGAGATGTGAGCATAGAACTGGAGTCGTCTCCACAGAATAAGGGACATACTGTGAGGAGATGTGAGCATAGAACTGGAGTCGTCTCCACAGAATAAGGGACATACTGTGAGGAGATGTGAGTATAGAACTGGAGTCGTCTCCACAGAATAAGGGACATACTGTGAGGAGATGTGAGTATAGAACTGGAATCGTCTCCATACACTAGGGGACATACTAGGGAGGTGATGTGAGTATAGAACTGGGGTCGTCTCCACAGAATGAGGGATATACTGGTTGGAGATGTGAGCACTTATCGACATGTCCGGTGTACAATGAGGATGATCCGTCGACTTAACTAAACTAGTACTATGTTGTAACATAAAATATTATATATAATAAGACAGGATATCATAACATGACGAACATTATATTTAACACCACAGACATTATATTGTAACATCACAGACATTATATTGTAACACCACAGATATATTGTAACACCACAGACATTATATTGTAACGCCACATACATTATATTGTAACACCACATACATTATATTGTAACACCACAAACATTATATTGTAACACCACAGACATTATATTGTTACACCACATATATTATATGTAACACCACAGACATTATATTGTAACACCACATACATTATATTGTAACACCACAGACATTATATGTAACACCACAGAAATTATATGTAACACAACAAACATTATATTGTAACACCACAGACATTATATGCAACACCACAGACACTATATTGTAACGCCACAGACATTCTATGTAACACCACATACATTATATGTAACACCACAGACATTATATGTAACACTACAGACATTACATTGTAACACAACAGACAATATATTGTAACATCGCAGACTTTATATTGTAACACCACAAACATTTTATTGTAACACCACAGACATTTTATGTAACACCACAGACATTATATTGTAACACCACAGACATTATATTGTAACACCACAGACATTATATTGTAACACCACAGACATTATATTGTAACACCACAGACATTATATTGTAACACAGACACATTTAATGCTGGCATGTAGAGATTACTCCATCGAGTGGCTCTAATGTGATTAGTTCTATCAACCAGGGACGGGACAGCTATGATAGGCAATTATTGTTCAGTGAGGCATCTTGTTTGGTTATCAACCTGGTTCGGTTCTGGAGTAATACAGAAAACTCACTACAGGCCACAAATACGATAATTACAACTGGTAGTGCCGTGTTCTTGTTATGTCCAACTCGTTTGTGAGAGCTGAGTTGATGCGATCTGTTATAACGTGTCTGTTTATTATGTTGTTTACTTACCGGGACGGTTACTAGTTTATTGCTTCGTTGTTGTTTACGTTGAGCTAAGGATAGCGGTTGTTATCCTGAGCCGTGCTAGAGGTAGCCCGTATTCTTCAGTTATGTGTAATTGGAGGCGCGTTCGCTATCGCTTTTAGAAGACTGTCGTTGCGAACAGGGATCTACCTCGATCGCACGCCGCTTTCCGTCCGGTTAACTTCTATTAGCAGTACGGCACTGCCTAATTAGAGTGCACACTCAATTGTTCATCTGATTATTGTTGTTATGGAAAATCATCTTGTAGTTCCGTGTCAGCAGGTGTGGGGTTAGAGTCTAGGTGTAAGACCTCGAGTTGTGGACAAGAAATCTAGGGTTTGATTCCCATAAGGTGTGAGTTTTCTTTTAAATTCGAATCAGTGGTTTCTTCGTGGTTTCTTCGTGGTTCTTTGTGGTTTCTTCGTAGTTTCACTCTCCTCTGGTCTCTGGTTAGTGAAATCTGATATCTGACCCACTCAGATAATGAGATCCAATGTTTAGCCCACTCAGATAATGAGATTCGATGTTTAGCCCACTCAAATAATGAGATCCAATGTTTAGCCCACTCAAATGAGATCCGATGTTTAGCCCACTCAGATGAGATCCGATGTTTAGCCCACTCAGATAATGAGATCCGATGTTTAGCCCACTCAGATAATGAGATCCGATGTTTAGCCCACTCAGATAACTGCAAAAACAGGAGATCTCCTGTGAACTGTGCGCACGTTAAAGAACCCTTGTTAGCTGAACATGGAAAAGAATAGGCCAGAAATGACTGTCAGGGTGAAAGTAAGGCGGAAAAAATGAACTCACAAATTGTCAAAACATCTGGACCATAAAAATGAGTACCTATGAAGTAGAATACCTGCCTACATGGCGAGAAACACATGAGAACACTTCCCTCGATGTGAGAAATGTTACAAAAGGTGATATTCACGCAAAATTCAGTTCCTCGAGATTTCAGTAGAAACATAAAGCCGGCGTAGGTGATCATGTTTCTCCACAACTTTCTATCTCTGCAGCTGCTAATCTATTCTGCTGTTAACATTCTTCAGAATATTTTCTTAAGCTCTTTTGAACATTTTCTCCTTTGTTTTCTGTTTCCTCCTCTGTTTTCTCCACTGTTCTCTCCTCTATTTTCACCTCGACCTTCTCTATTTTCACCTCTTCTTTATCCAGTTCTCTCCTCTGTTCTCTCCTGTTTTATCCTCTGTTTTAACCTCTGTTTTCTCTTCTATTTTCTCCTCTGTTTCTTCCTCTTTTTTCTCCTCTATTTTAAACTCTGTTTTCTCCTCTATTTTCTCCCCTATTTTCTGCTGATTTATCATCTATTTTCTCCTCTCCTTTCTCTTCTATTTTCTCATCTGTTTCTTCCTCTTTTTTTCTCCTCTTTTCTCTTGTTTTCGCATCTGCTTCTCCTCGGTTTTCTCCTCTGTTTTCTCTTATATTTTTCCTCTATTTTCTCCTCTGTTTTCTCTTATATTTTTTCTCTATTTTCTCTTCTTTTTTCTCCTGTTTTCTTCTCTATTTTCTCCTCTGTTTTTCTCATCTATTTTCTACTCTGTTTTCCCCTCTTTTTCCTATATTTACTCCTCTGTTTTCTTATCTATTTTCTACTGATTTCTCCTTTTTTCTCTTCTATTTTCTCCTCTGTTTTCTCATCTATTTTTTATTCTGTTTACTCCTCTGTTTTCTCCTGAGTTTTCTCTCCTGTTTTCTTATGTTTTCACCTCTGTTTTCATCTCTGTTTTCTCCTGTTTTCTCTTCTATTTTCTCCTCTGTTTTTTCTTCTATTTTCTAATGTTTTCTCCTCTATTTTCCCCTATGTTTTCTCTTTCTTTTTTTCCTCGGTTTTATCCTCTGTTTTGTCTTCTATTTTTTCCTCTATTTTCTCTTTTGTTTTCCTTTCTATTTTCTCCTCTATTTTCTCCTATGTTTTCTCCTATTTTTTCTCTTCTATTTTCTTCTCTGTTTTCTCATCTATTTTCTACTCTGTTTATCTATTTTCTACTCTGTTTTCTCATCTATTTTCTACTCTGTTTTCTCCTCTTTGGCCTATATTTTCTTCTCTATTTTCTCTTCTGTTTTCTTATCTATTTTCTACTCTGTTTTCTCCTTTTTTACCTTCCCATTTTCTCATATTTTCTCTTCTATTTTCTCCTCTTTTTTCTCTTCTATTTTCTACTCTGTTTTCTCATTTATTTTCTCCTCTGTTTTCTCCTCTTTTTTCTCTTCTATTTTCTCCTCTGTTTTCTCCTCTATTTTTTGCACTATTCCCTTCAACCCATTCTTCGCCCAAATGTCCCATTCGTCACTGTGTCCTCTAGTTGTTCCCTTCTCACTCGCTAACAAATGACAATGTTTGACTTTGATTTGGGAAATTAGCTTCTTCTTCTTTTATTGGCTTCTTTTACAACATTGACATTACACTCTTCGACTGTCTATGGTATTCTCAATATTCTTCTAACCATAGTATTCTCAACATTCTTTTCTCCATGGTATTCTCAACATTCTTCTGTCCATTGTATTCTCAACATTCTTCTGTCCATTGTATTCTCAACATTCTTCTGTCCATTGTATTCTAAATATTTTTCCGTAAAATCATATTTCTTTGACCTCCAACAATTTCCTCTGTTATCCTATTGTCCATGATTCACATCCATATATCTAAACTTGCTACACTGAAGAACGTTTTCTTATTTCCATTTACAAAAATGGGTTGCATATTGTGTTTCTCATTCTTTACAATGCTACCTCTGCCTGAGCTATTAACCAACCACCTCTGTTGTACATCTACCATCAGAAGGTAACATTGTTCCCAGGCATTGAAACGCATTGGCCTGTCTTAACGGTGTCTCATTTCTTTAATTGTACAAGATGTCCTTTCCTTTATGCAGCCATTACTTATGTCTTTTTGTTGTTGTGGCTAAGGCCGGGTACATATTTTTTTTACTTTTCTCACTTTTTGTAAAGTCAATCACTTTGAGTAGCACACCTTCATTTTAGGGGTGCGCGTGGCCGTGCGGCTAAAACCACTGTTCCGCTGGCTGAAAAGCCGACGTACGGTGTTCGAAGCCCGCGGTAGACAGAAATGGATTTTTTCTATCGGGGGTGAAATAAAAATTCTGAGTCTCACACGTCGCGGCGACTGCTTGACCAAGCGGCCTTTATCCCTCTGGTTCTATCGTTGCCCCCCGACATACACCAGCAATGGTGCCATGTGTCGTAGAGATAGAGATAGATAGTTTTAGATGGGGGAGATAAGTTGGAGAATCGAGACAGGTTCGGTTGATCAGAAATAAGTTGTCAGATTTTTGGGATCGTCGCACTTATTGGAGGAAGCTGATGGTAGCAGAGACAGACATCATTGGATCCTCGTGGAGAGATGATCTTCGTGAACTGTGCTGATTTGTCTGTGTATTGAGCACTATCAAAGTACAGTTGCTATGATCGTATACACACGTACAAAAACCAGCGAAGATAATCACAAAAAAGTCGTTAGAATTACCACTGAGTGACGTATCAGAGGGACTGTTCAGTTCGTGAAAGTGTCACACAATAGATTGTAAACCTCGAGTAGGCCTCATGAAGATTTACATGTCATGGTCTGGTATCTTATTTCTAGACTCTAATAACGCCACTGCTGCTGCTAGTCTATAACAGCCCCCTTTCACGCTATCAATACATTGATCTCCAGTTCCTGTCACCGAGTACAACGAATGCGAAGGCCGCTACAACAAAAAAAGTAAATAAAATAACATTTAAAATGACTCACCGAATTAGTCTGAACTCAAATTGATCGCTTATGTTTCTTCTCAACAAATGGATCTGTTGGGTCATGTTGTCTTAATGTAAAAGCTAAACCGAGATAAAGGTGACCGGATTTACATAACGAATATGTGTCTTGCGCTTATTTGTCAAGTTTATAATTATATGTCTGCCTTTTGTTTGTTCAATTTATAGTTGTTTGTGTGCTCATAAATTAATGTTTTTCTTAAGAAAAAAATCGGAAATTCCAGAGGGCTATGCTAACTCCTGTTAAAGTTATTTAAGGAAACAGCTGACAATCGTAATTAATGCAGCTCTTAACAGTTCTGTCACCGATGCTTATAGGAAAGTGGTCTCAACCTTTCACTACTGCAAGCACACAATGTCTACGACCCATGTCATTGGTCTTTGTACAGCCACATACAACATTAGTAACAATAATGCTAAAAGGCCGGAATAACAAAGATGGCAACAATATGCGTTTTAAAATGTGTACTGACACACGTGATTGATTATACTTGGGGAACGAATACGGCGCAAAGGGTAGAAGTCATAGTTCTCTCCATACATGGGGGTCCGCCATAGCCTGTAATTATTGGTTGTTTCTGAGCCCCATAGTTCTGCTCTCTTTGATGATGGTTTTGCTCTCTTTGATGATGGTTTGCTCTCTTTGATGATGGTTTTGCTCTCTTTGATGATGGTTCTGCTCTTTGATGATGTTTTGCTCTCTTTGATGATGGTTCTGCTCTCTTTGATGATGGTTTTGCTCTCTTTGATGCTGGTTCTGCTCTCTTTGGTGATTGTTTTGCTCTCTTTGATGATGGCTTTGCTCTCTTTGATGCTGGTTCTGCTCTCTTTGGTGATTCTTTTGCTCTCTTTGATGATGGTTTTGCTCTCTTTGATGATGGTTTTGCTCTCTTAGATGATGATTTTGCTCTCGTTGATGATGGTTTTGCTCTCTTTGATGATGGTTTTGCTCTCTTTGATGATGGTTTTGCTCTCTTTGATGATGGTTTTGCTCTCTTTGATGATGATTTTGCTCTCTTTGATGATGGTTTTGCTCTCTTTGATGCTGGTTTTGCTCTCTTTGATGATGGTTTTGCTCTCTTTGATGATGATTTTGGTCTCTTTGATGATGGTTTTGCTCTCTTTGATGATGGTTTTGCTCTCTTTGATGATGATTTTGTTCTCTTTGATGATGGTTTTGCTCACTTTGATGATGGTTTTGCTCTCTTTGATGATGGTTTTGCTATCTTTGATGATGGTTTTGCTCTCTTTGATGATGGTTTTGCTCTCTTTGATGATAGTTTTTCTCTCTTTGATGCTGGTTTTCCTCTCTTTGATGCTGGTTCTGCTCTATTTGGTGATTGTTTTGCTCTCTTTGATGCTGGTTTCCTCTCTTTGATGCTGTTTCTGCTCTCTTTGGTGATTGTTTTGCTCTCTTTGATGATGGTTTTGCTCTCTTTGATGATGGTTTTGCTCTCTTTGATGATGGTTTTGCTCTCTTTGATGATGGTTTTGCTCCCTTTGATGATGGTTTTGCTCTCTTTGATGATGGTTTTGCTCTCTTTGATGATGGTTTTGCTCTCTTTGATGATGGTTTTGCTCTCTTTGATGATGTTTTGCTCTCTTTGATGATGGTTTTGCTCTCTTTGATGATGGTTTTGCTCTCTTTGATGATGGTTTTGCTCTCTTTGATGATGGTTTTGCTCTCTTTGATGCTGGTTTTGCTCTCTTTGATGATAGTTCTGCTCTCTTTGATGCTGGTTTTGCTCTCTTTGATGCTGGTTTTGCTCTCTTTGATGATAGTTCTGCTCTCTTTGATGATGGTTTTGCTCTTTTTGATGCTGGTTTCGCTCTCTTTGATGCTGGTTTTGCTCTCTTTGATGATAGTTCTGCTCTCTTTGATGATGGTTTTGCTCTCTTTGATGTTGGTTTTGCTCTCTTTGATGCTGGTTTTGCTCTCTTTGATGCTGGTTTTGCTCTCTTTGATGCTGGTTTTGCTCTCTTTGATGCTGGTTTTGCTCTCTTTGATGCTGGTTTTGCTCTCTTTGATGATGGTTTTGCTCTCTTTGATGCTGGTTTTGCTCTCTTTGATGATAGTTCTGCTCTCTTTGATGCTGGTTTTGCTCTCTTTGGTGATAGTTCTGCTCTCTTTGATGCTGGTTTTGCTATCTTTGATGCTGGTTTTGCTCTCTTTGATGATAGTTCTGCTCTTTTTGATGATGGTTTTGCTCTCTTTGATGATAGTTCTGCTCTTTTTGATGATGGTTTTGCTCTCTTTGATGCTGGTTTTGCTCTCTTTGGTGATAGTTCTGCTCTCTTTGATGATGGACCTAGGTTTTTCTCGGTCTTCCTCATTTTCTTTTACCTTGTGATCTCCATTTAAGGGCCGGGTAAGGTAGCCTTCTATCCGTCATCCTGAGAGCGTGGCCAAGGTATTTCCAGCCTCGCTTCCTAACACGTAAATATATATGGGGGCTTCGGTAGCCTAGTTGGGAAAACCACCCAACTGGGCTAACGACGTTAGGACAACCCGTGTTCGGTTTCCGCTGGAAACAGTGTGAGTTGCATTTGTGGTTGGGAAAAGAATACCCCCGCGGTCGACCCAGCCGCTGGCAGAAATGGGTACCAGGGTATTACTCTGGGAAGGTGAGGAATGCCGCCTCCCATCGTAAGTTTCGATGCTTGAAGCGACACTGTCCAGGAGTCTCAGAACATCCCTAGATAGGCGGGCAGAGGACATATGGGTGAAAATTCGCGTGCTAAGACGCCGTTTCAAGTACTTTACCTTTACCTTTACCTTTACCTTTACCTTTACCTTACCTTTACCTTTACCTTTACCTTTACCTTTACCTTTACTGAATACATATTTTTGATTAGTTTCTGACATACAGGAATAGAGTTTATTGTTATTATGTTAAGTTGTCATCACATCACTTTATATTAAGTTACACTTTAAAACAAAGTGTGTTTGCACTCACGTTTCCAGTAGCGTACTGGTTATGTACACACTCTAGCTCGCTTCATGGGTCGTTGTTACTGCATGCTTTTTCCCCCAAAATGTGGCAGTTGAAATATCCTGTATGTCTAGTCATAAGGCGAGTACACCAGCGGAGCTCTAAAACATGTAGGAGGCTGAGATTTGGCAGTAGATGTCAACGTGGCACATCAAATAATCATGGTACATCAAACTATCATGGTACATCAAACTATCATGGTACATCAAACTATCGTGGTACATCAAACTATCATGGTACATCAAACTATCATGGTACATCAAACTATCATGGTACATCAAACTATCATGGTACATCAAACTATCATGGTACATCAAACTATCGTGGTACATCAAGCTATCATAGCACATCAAACTATCATGGTACATCAAACTATCATGGTACATCAAACTATCATGGTACATCAAACTATCGTGGTACATCAAACTATCGTGGTACATCAAACTATCATGGTACATCAAACTATCATGGTACATCAAACTATCATGGTACATCAAACTATCGTGGTACATCAAGCTATCATAGCACATCAAACTATCATGGTACATCAAACTATCATGGTACATCAAACTATCATGGTACATCAAACTATCATGGTACATCAAACTATCGTGGTACATCAAACTATCATGGTACATCAAACTATCATGGTACATCAAACTATCATGGTACATCAAACTATCGTGGTACATCAAGCTATCATAGCACATCAAACTATCGTGGTACATCAACTATCGTGGTACATCAAGCTATCATAGCACATCAAACTATCGTGGTACATCAAACTATCGTGGTACATCAAACTATAGTGGTACATCAAACTATCGCGATACATCAAATTATCATAGCACATCAAACTATCGTTGTACATCAAATTATCATGGCACATCAAACTATCGTGATGCATCAAAATATCGTGGCACATCAAACTATCGTGGCACATCAAACTATCGTGGTACATCAAACTATCGTGGTACATCAAACTATTATGGCACATCAAACTATCGCGATACATCAAATTATCGCGGTACATCAAACTATCACGGTACATCAAACTATCGTGGTACATCAAACTATCGCGGTACATCAAACTATCACGGTACATCAAACAATCACATTGCAACAAATTATCGTAGCAATTGAAACTATCATAGTACATCAAGCTATCATATCACATCAAATTATCGTAGTACATCAAACTATCGTGATAGATCAAACTATCGTGGTACATCAAACAATCCTGGTATATCAACCTATCGCGGTACATCAACCTATCGTGGTACATCAAAC